>JAUZNJ010028823.1:0-15824 GCA_034780135.1 Jordanella pulchra | reverse complement strand
ATAGTCCAAAAACACCAGGAGGGTCAGAGTCCAAAATAAACAGAAAACAACCCACTCCGAGTGGGCGGAAAACCAAAGAGCAGAGAACAGGAAACTTCAAAATAATACAAAGACACACGGATCATGACAGTAAATGTTTTTGTCAGACAGTTCATGGGGTAAAAGTGTGGAATGCTTAGGATTTACAACTGAGGCTGTGCACAAATATTCACAAATTTAAGTTATTTCTTAGAGACATGGTTTTGTCAGAATACAGTAGAAGGTGCCATTAAATGTATTATTAAACAGTTCTTTTCTGTATTAGTCTTGTGCTGGGTATTTGACGTTTCCTTCATATAATTGGTTTGTGTAACCACATTATTGTTGTTTTCCTACCAGTATTGGTATTTTGCTCTTGCCATTGCTGGTATGTATCCTTGTTTCAACCTTCCAAGAAAAAACTTGAAGTGGCAACTGTTAAAAAATAAGATTTGAAGTTGTCCAAAATGGAAAATACTAGTTGGATTGAATAAGTTGTTTTTCCCACTCTTTTTTGAGCTAAACAAGTTTTGCCTGTATACATACAGGTCTGTTTTGTGTTTTGTTTTATTTTATTCTTTGATGATCAGCTCATAAATAAATAAATAATAAAAAAATAACAAAAATTTCACCTTTAAAAAAAACTGAATTACAAATAACAGAAAATACATCTTGTTGTCGAAAAAACTATAAAGACAACAATTATCCACTCAGCAAAGATCGAGCAAGCAAAGAGGAGCCATATCACCTGTAATCTTTTGGGGAGATTATCGACTGTAAGGTTATAACTTGATTTTGTCATAATAAACTCTGGGTTAGTGAATATAACATTATTCATTAAAGCTGTCAAAATGTTCAAGTAAAAATGCTTTTTGAACAACTGTTCAACCTTCAGATATTGTAGATGGTAAGCCAATAAACCAGTATCTTAATAATTTCTTAAGGCAATTCAGCTCACGACGAGAGGAGCTATTAATCATAAATCTTCTCTAGATTAAAACATGAAAGTGAGGGTATTGACAAAAGAGAGGTAATACTACTGTGAACAGAGAAAGATATTAGATAAATGAATTAAGAACTAATAGTTCAGCACTGAAACAGTTTGCTTTAAAGACTGTTGAGACAGCTTTTTTGTATTTTCCCGACAATCTCAAATACGTCTACATTCATTGATTTTGAAAATAAATACTCTCCTTTTCAAGTAATATAATTACATGTAACATTTGAGAAAATATTAAAAGGACAGAGTTTAATGAACTAATTTTAATTATACTCTAAAATGACTTGCATCTAATCATAAGGGTACAAAAACAAACAACATCTTTCCCTTAGTGTAGAAACAAAAGCACAACTAAAAATACAAATCATCTGTAAATAGATGCAATGCAATTATTGTTTTAGAAAGAACAATTTGTAGTTGCCCTAGTTTGTTCCATTGTTAGTCTCTCAAACTGTTTTGGAGGAATCTAGCCCACTCTTTCTTATGCAACATTTAATATACCAACTGCTATACATATGACTCTGAAATATTTTGGGGGGATTATCGACTAAATCATTGATCAACAACCCCTGGATCCCGGCCCAGTTCTGGTCCATGTGTCATTTGGTACCGGGCTGCACAAAGAAAAAAAAAAACTTTTAATATTTCTGAAGGATTTATTTTCCAAATCAAAATTGTTATATTTTATTCTGAAAAAAGACTGTATTCTCTCTGCTAAATCCGTCTATGACTCACTCTTGACGTATGCCGGCCATGACACCGTTGATCATGTGATACCAACCACTGTAAACTCTCGCCATCTCATTGCAGCAACAAAATCTCAGGGTTTTTTACTGATTCACTGCTATTGTGAGTAGTTAGGCTGTTTTCATGCACTTTTTTGTGGTGCTGTATTTTAAAGATATATTTAATGTTACCGTTACAACCAGAGAGCAGTAGCAGCTACAGACCGGTCTGTGAAAATATTGGCTAGTGTATAGGTTTTAAAAAAGTTCAGATGTTGAGAGAATCATGGCGACCAGTGGAGCTCCGAGGCTACCCACAGAAGTGCCTAATGTTAGCCGGTCTGCAGCAGCCCTCTCTTGGCATAGCTATGTGTGAAGTACAAGTGGCTCTGATGGCTTTTTTTGTTTTGCTTTATTTGGCAAAATGTCCATTTTATTTTTGTTTATCTGTCTGTGTTGATCATCATACCTCAAACACATGAAAATCAATTTATTATTATTATCTAGAGACTATTAACAATAAGAGTTTAAATGCAGCTCCAGCTGAGCTTTTAATATGATGTCACGAGTACCCTTCTGTTTAAATTGACACAGATCTGTCCTGCGTCCTCCTGTTCTCCCCGAGTCCATGCTTTTGGTGTTCTTGTGAAGAATGTACTTGGTGAAAACACAAGTCTATACTTGTGTTCTTGAGAATTGAGAAACAGCCATTGTCTGACATTAAACAGGTCCATGGCGCAAAAAGGATTGGGGGGCCACCTGACACTCTGCGACAAATCACTGCGAGGTGTCCAGAACCTTTAGTAGTAAATTAAACCTGCATCTTTAACCATCTACCACAATTTTTAAATATTAATACAAAACTGTAGTTTCTTAAAACTTGGTCAAAGCAGTCTAACAATATTAAGCCAAAGAAAAAAAATATTTCAAACAGGTCGACTGCAATAGTACTCTTAGTTATTGCTTTGCAAACCCCAGGAGATGATATATGGACCAGGTTAAGATGGCTGGAGTGAGGTCATTGACAGTTTTATTGAAATGTCATTGTGAGTTGTGCACAATTTAGCTAGAAGAAGAATGTAGGATGACTCAGCTTTATGGAGTATCATATACAATCTTTGAGTAAATGTCAAACTTTATAACACTAAATTTACACAGAATTAGTAAGAAGGACTTTTAAACCATAAAATGACAAGAATCATTATAGTAGAAAAGGTAAGTTAACCATATCCACTGCTGAACAGCTCTCCTCTTTCTGGTTCTGAGTGAAAATTACTTTTTTTCTCAGCCGTAAAAGAAGAGTATTATATTGCAAAACCATAAAACACCATTTACTTGGGGAATCATAAGTTCCCTTCTTAGATATATGTATTTTAACTATTTGGTTTTGTTAAATTTATTTAAAAAAAAACTGTTATGATGTCCCTATACCGGTTTGAAGGACACAGGATTTTTCTAAAATTGAGGAGTATATTAGAAAAACAAGACTGATAGCAAAGCAGACACCAACTGGGCATTGTTTTTCTCGGTAATTCATCTTATAACTGTAAGCTCATAGATAGTGTATAGAGCATTTAAAGCAGATTTCAGCCCAATATTATCATGTGATCAGACTGGAAAAGCAAAATCACAGCAGAAGATTTCTGTTACTGTGTTTAGTGCAGAATCACACTGTAAACAATTATATTATCTATCAACATTTACCATCAGTATTTGTAACAAGAATGTGTAAAAAACTATTTAAATCTGACATTTTACAAAAATAAAAAGCCTAAAGAAAGTCAACTTAACACCCCAGCATCTACCATAGAAATAAGGATAACCACTTCTTTTGATATTTTTATTTCAGTTTATTTATAAGGATGTTTAAAAAAGTGCCAGTATTCATCTTTATCTCATTTTTTGTTATTGTTCATTGGGTATACAGCAGGTACAACATCAATTTACACATTTAATTTCAATACAAATTGGCTATAAAGATTATATTTAAGATATATTTAAGTGTCTGTGGTATTTATAAGCAATAACTTTCTTTCTTGTAACAAACGCAATAGATGTTTAAGATCATAACCATTTTATTTATGTTTGTTTTTTTTCTCAGTTTGATAAATGGTAGCTTATGTAGCTAGTGCTACCTCACGGTAGCCCTTCCCAATCAAGATCACTTCTTCACCTTACACTTTACAGCAGCTGTTAAACCACTGCTGTGTTCCACTTTGAACATTTGTTTTTGCAGACACTGTAACGAGCCTCCACTAAAACTCCAGTTACAGCAGAGGGTGAGCCACTACTGAGTTCGAACAGTTAACATGCAGTGATTTAAGCCTGATAACTGTCCATCAGACAGTGGTTAATCAGTATCCTTGTACAATATTTGAAACTAGAACTACACATACCTAAATAGGCTTGTATGCTTGTTAAGGGAATGACAGCGCCAAAGTTATGTAAAGTAAGAAAAATCAAAGGAAGAAAAGGATGAAAACAGCAGTAAATAAGGTACCAGAGTCAGTGGGGTAGCAAAAGAATTTTGAAAAAAAGTAATGAGATGAAATTTGATTACAGGTGAGGAAGTGAAAAATAGTGTTGACACCAGGCTCAGGTGTTACAGCGTTGTCCTGACATACCCACTGGGGAAAAAAAGGCCTCGGCTCATTTCAACATCAACAGTATATCCA
Source organism: Jordanella pulchra (assembly GCA_034780135.1). Lineage (NCBI taxonomy): Eukaryota > Metazoa > Chordata > Actinopteri > Cyprinodontiformes > Cyprinodontidae > Jordanella > Jordanella pulchra. Next base: position 11,406 of record JAUZNJ010028823.1, on the reverse strand, counting down.
TCAAGTTGTTCCCTCCAGTAACATACAAATACTGTTTGTATCTGAATCTATTTGCTGAAACAAGCATGTAAGAGCAAAGAATGTGATTAAGGATTTTAAATCTACATTACTTACATCTGCAGTAATGAACACACTTTGGTACATGTTAATAAAAATACAGCTTTGGAGTTTATAATTTTCAACTAATCAGTATCAGTGTCAATACAGCAGACTATTTAGGTAGAGAATATGACATTAAACAACAATGACGGATGTTCGATAGATTTATCTTTAAACCTTATAAGCTGAAGAATAAGTTTATCATTATCATTATATTAAGCAAGTGGTTTAGATATTTTTTACTGTGGTGAGAACATTCCTTTTTATTATACTTTTACTATTTTATATTGTTTTATTCCAATTACTTATAAAAGTTTTCACTCAGGTTTTCATACCTGCAAGGCCACAAAATGTGTGGCTGAGATGTTGTTTGGGACAACAAATAATCCTCCCATAACAAGTATTCAAAGCATTATCTTGTTTCTCTCGACTCTCTGTGAATATGTCTTGATTCTGACAACCTTGGCAAACTTTCTCAGATTTTAAGTTAAGGTGAGAAAACCTTGTGTCTAATCGGGACAGGCCAGAACATTGTGCTGTATGGCTATGATCTGTTTTGCTCTTATTTCTTTACCAAGAAAGAAAGAAATCCCAAGAAATTGATCATTTTTCACTTTTGAAACCTCCATGAAAACTACTGTTTTACCTAAATGATGTAAACAATCAAATATCAATCATAACAAAGCAATCAAAAATATATTTTTAGTCTAACAAATTCACTAAAACTGAGAGCAAGTATATGTCTGATTGAAGGTTGAAAATGTCTCTTATGATCTTATTTATATCACACCTAGATACTTTAGAGAGAGAGGTACAATTTTTAGAGCCATTTTATAAATCATTTTGGGAAAACAAACCGAAATTTCTGTTACATTTCCAGAAATGCAAGATCAGTAGACGATTGAATAACCAAGGAAATTTATAGTGTAAAAAAAAGAAAGAATAGCAAGGTGAAATGTCACTGCCTGAAAAACTCAATTACTCAACGATTTTTTCAGAGGGAAATTACTTCTTCTAATTATATCTGTCGTTTTGAAACAATCCCCCTAGCAGACAGCGACCAGGTCACGTCAAACCCATTACTTCTCATAGTTATTGCCTCTGATTTGATTTAAGTATTTCTCCTGCTCTTTACTACTTCTCAGTGCAATTTACCTTGTCACTTCCTATCAAATGGTGATATTAATTAATTTCATCACCAGAATATTGAGCTTAAATTTAAAGAGTAACTTATTTGTCAGTGTAGCGACTGATTTCAGTACGTAAAAAAATACATTACTGCACAGATAAACTAATGTAACATTGTACATTGGTGATACTGAATTTGATTAACCCATATTTTCTACCACTTCTCAACCATTTCAAAATCCCCCTAGAGTCTTTCCAGAGGCTGTAGTATCACTGGAACAAAAATAGACACATCCTGAGCATACAGTTGAACTTAATTCAACAGGTGAAATGTATATTATCAATAAGCAGACACTTGAAACAGAATATCATGCAAAATACTGTACCAAGGCAATCCACTGGAAATGAGATAATGCCCACATTGATTGTGAAAATGTAAAGTATACTATTAATTTATATCTTAATTTAAAACATTTTTTTCTTGTTCTGTTCCTGGTTATGTAATAGGGATGAAAATGTTGAGAGGAGTATCATGGTTCATATTTCCAAAAACGCTAAAACCCTTTTTTAAGCAAATATCCCCTTTCCCTCACCATTTCTATTTTCTCCATGCATATTTTTTTACAACCAACAGTCACAGGAGTTGCTTACTTCAACAGGCAAATACCAAAATATGCATTGGACAGGTCAATAACAACAATAACAAATATGAGAATATGGCAAATATTAATCTATTAATCTATGGAAACAATTACACCCAGAGGCAGTTCAAACTAACCAATGAACCCAAGCTGCATGTTGATGAACAACAGGAAGAAACCAGAATACCAGAACAAAGTTACTTGCTGCTTAGTGACAAATTGTGAACTCAAAGAAAAGGTCCCAGTCAAGACTTTAACCCAGGTCTTGCTGCAAACGAACAATACAAACAACTGTGCCAGTAGGTAGTACCCTTTAACTGTTAACATGGGGAAAAAAATAACCCAAGATAAACAGAAAATCTATATTAAATATATTTAGCTAATGTCACTAAATAGAATAAGATCATTTTTTTAAAAAATGTATAAAAGGTTAATTCTTGTACATCAAGTTAAAATGACCACAAATGATTTAAATGTCTCCTAGATTTAGACTGGAATGCTTAAAGTCACATCACACGATTTAGTTTTATCATATGATAAGATCGATTACAGTAGAAAACTTGAAGCTCAAAATGCATACTGCTAAAAGATGTATTGATAGTTTTGAATTGATCAGAAAACAAACTTGCATAGGATTTCTAGAGGTTTTAAACTTTACATTCCATATTTGGGTTTCTCTATTTTTAAAGGATTTTCAATACGAATGCAACATTAAGTGTTAAATCAGCAATAAATACATTTCACACCATATAAAGGTTTAAAGTCATATAAAAGTAAAATACTGCAAATACAGATGGTGACTAGTCTATCAGAGACCTCTCAATATTGTTTAATTCAAAATTCAAAACAGTTAATAGTACAATTTACCAAATATAGTAAATAAAAGCCTGCCATGATTAACCGCAATCAATGATGCCATAACTGCAAGTAGGTCAGAAATCTGTATTCAAACAAAAGCACGAAAAATAATTAGCAGTACAGAAGAAACAGAGCAAGAAAGAAAAGTGTGATTCACACAACTATCAAATTTCTTATCTAAAAAGTAAAAAAACATCACACTTCTCAGCACAGCTGTCGGTCATCTGGAATCAATTAAATTTTATTTGTATGCAGTAAAATTTACAGAAGAGTTATGGTCACTGCGCAAAACTGAGAAAATAAAGACCAGCCTCCTGCAAAACATAGCACAGCTATGTGGCTAGTGAGATTTCTTTACCTTTACTATCCAACGTGAAATGCTGGATAAAATATGCAGTTGAGAAGGCTGAAATGTTTTTGCTTGGCCCAGAGCTACACAAGAGCTTTTGGGTTCTGCTCCACAGACCTTCTCTAATGTGATAGCTACAGATTCTTACTGTATGTCATATAGCCTCGGAGAAAATGACAGAAATATATGTATTTTTTTATATTCCCACTTATCTGAGTCCAGTGAAAACATATTTTCATCTCTGGCTAAGTCTATATCTTGTCTATCAGTATTCCTCCATGGCTATCTTACCAACGAGTGCTATGCCCGAAGTAACTACAGACTGGGTTCTAAATGTTTAATGTTAGGTTGATAGAGAATATTGCACTGTGGAAGAGCAAGAGCAGACTAGCAGAAGGTGAATGCTTTACCTTTCAGGAGCAAATTACAGATGCACAGAGACAATGATGGAGAGCTACAAAAGGTGAGAATATAAATCTACCTTGACAGGAAGGTTTCGTTAGCCTATACACCCCATACTGTAGCATAGGTGAAGGTGCAACAGTAGAAAAAGTCATGTCACCTGAAGGGAAAAGTGCAAAGCTACGAAGGGGGTGAAATGACAGAAAAGAACTGCGGTAGGCAGAGTGTGCACACAGGGGGAAAAAAAAAGAGAATAGGAAACGAAGAATGGCAACAAAGGAAGCAACAAAATTATAACAAACTAAGAGAGATGAAAGGGAAATGGAAATTATGTCTATGGGAAAAGAGAACTAAAAGATTCCAAAGCAGCTGGGAATAGTAAAAATGCAAGATTTCTTAATGTCAGTAAACAAAAGGTTTATCAAATCACACCAAAACCATAGAGCTAAATCAGGCAAATAGTACCAAAGTAATGTATATGAGAGAAAAAAATTTCAACAAAAGTGACAGATGAAAGACAAGTTTTTGTCTGCCCCCGAAGCAGTAGTCCCACAGAGACAGAAGGAGAACAGCAATGCGAAGAACAGCTGAGTGGGAGGTAGAAATGACTGATAATGTACAGAGGTTAAAGGAGGCACTGGTTGGATGAGAATACAAAAATTTGTGGTTGGAAGCCAAGGAAGGAATAGGAGACAGAAAACAAGATAAGTAAAATGAACATCGATAGAAGCGAAGGTACATGAAGAAAGAGTACGGAAAGCATTAAAATAATCAATATTAAAAAGTAAAACAGTTAGAGGAGATAGAAAAAAAAACAAAAGAATATCCCAAAAGAGAGACAGACAGACAGACAGCACATTTTCAGACTATCTCTAGTGACAGTTATATTTAGGCCAGACTGGGAGGAGCTGCTACCATGGGCATATCCTTCTGACAATATGACATTTTTACTCCAAATTGGTAGGAAAGAAAAGAAAAATATCCCAAATGAGTTTCACCCTCTTCTATCTCTAAATTATTCAGGTCCTTGGTTAAAAGAATTCCTGCATGATGACATGGCTTGCAAAAACAAGCTGATCATTCACAGCAAAGAGGGAGAGAACCTAAAACCCACCTTTAGAGAAGCCCCACTACACATTTTCTGTTGAAAATATATGTTTATACCATAATGGGCATGTTCAGGTACTGTATTGCTAAGTAACCGTGTCAAGCAACAATCACCCAATATGAAAAGGCTAAGGACAGTAACTTTGTGGATTTATAGATGAATGAACTCCAAGCAACATTCTAGAAAAATGAAAAATTGATCCCTTTTTATAAAAGAATAGTTTATTTTTCACTTTTTTTGTAATTCTATTTAACCAAAAAAAAATACAGATCACACATTTGGTCCTAAAGACCTCATGCAAAAAAAGCCTTTGAATTTAAGGTGGGTGCTAGGGAAAAACTGGTGACGCTTATAGAATTTAGATGTATGAAACCCTGCATTTAAGTTACTGCACACCGGCTTAATTCCTTTGGAATTAGGCACAGCTGCCTCTACCGCTTGGACTGCCAGCCCCCACCTACAAATCAAAACTCAACTCTCTCCATGTGCTGAAATATTCATCGTTACACAGTTTAGTAAGGCAAATAAAGTATACTCAGTGATTGTTAAATATAATTATTAGTTATAAAGGGACAAAAGTAGACTCTTATTTGGAAGGTATTTTTTTAACATAAAACAAAAAAGGATTTGTTGAAAGTACCAAATCTCATTAACATGGTGGGAGCTGAATTCTCTTGGATGAGAGGCGAAACGTCTTCTAAAAAACTACCCGTCCAGTTGTCTAAACTGAACTTTCCTAGCTTGAGCTGAATTCTGATCCTTAGCTGTAATAGAGTTATGGAGTGCTTTGCAACATATCATAAAAATCAAAAAACTTGAAATAAATAAAATAATTTAAATGTGATATGGAACCTGCATATACTTAGCAGTTAAAAGCAAAAGGTCTTAAAAATTATTTAAAAGAGCACTTTGAAGAAGCTTGTCCGAAGATGAATGGCAGAACATTCTATAAAAGAGCAGCCCTGGCCATAAAAGCTTGATAGCGTTTCCTCTTCAATCTTTCTCTGACCACAGAGAATGACTTGTCAGATTATCTAAAAAGCCACAAGAGTCTTTAGAGACTATGTAACTCAGATATAAAAACAACATGTTTTCTTCATTCAGATTGGACATACTGAGATATTTAATTTGACATTTATTGGCAGATCAAGGGGAAAATGGGAAGCGCAGTTGACAGGGTGATTAAAGGAACAAGGTTCTGCTATGTTGCCTGTTCAGCCACACTGTAGATATATTGTATTCATGTATTTTATATATCACTATGGACTGGCATTGCTGATGAATGAATGTAAATCCTCTCAACCGTCAACCAGCTCCCTCTGATATGTCACGGTTGCAAGAAACCCCAGCATAGTTCGAAATTGAACCAGCACTGGCAATACGCAGCTCAACTTTTTTTCTTGTCAATGTGGCCAGTTTTAGAAAGAGCTCCAAAATTATTTCAATGGGAAAACTAATCCAACTAATAAATCGCACCTCATGTACCAGCAGAGCATTATGATTTTTTGAAACACCCTATCTGTTTGAGATCATTACAATACTTACCACCCCAGCTTATCTCCTTGCCTTTGATCCACAAGCAACTCTGGATTAAAAAAAAATAGAGAATATACTGACATCTTAAAATTAGATTAAAAAGTAACACAGCCGGTTTAGCGTTTTTGACTGCAAAATTGATGAATTTGTTAAACTGGCATATTCAGATGCCAAAACCTTTTTCAATCTTTAAAATCCAGAACATATTAACAAAATTTGTTTTGTATCCGTGAGGTCTGGACCTATGCGTATTGCTTTCTGTTTTGCTGGTTTTTATAGATATCAAAATGTTTAATAAAAACGAAAGAAAGAGTATACAGATGAGCTTGTTGACAAACAAGATGTGGTATTTTGTTTTAAATAACAGCAACAAGCGTAACCAGCCTCACGGGAGATAGTTGAATATCTCAGTGTGTCTTTGTGTGTGTTAGTGTGAGTGTTTGATTAATTTAAAAACCTATAAACTAATTTGTCCCATGCACACAACACAGCGATGAATGATAAGGGAAACAGCCATAGAACTATAAAAGATCAGAGGAAGAAGGGAACAACAGGAAAGGCAAAAAAAAAACAGAGATTGAGTGACTGCCTTAGTTCAAGTTATATTCAGTGTCAAAGCTATTCTTCATTAGCCAGTGTCTTACCAGTGCATATGCCTTCCCTAGCAGCCAGAGCACTATAGAGGACTGTGATTATAATTTATCTGTTTAGAATGTGGAAGGGAGAAGACTAGGGTGCCTGCAATGCTATTAGCTGAGCTATCCTGCTGGGTTGTGCAATGTAGTGTGGTGACATATTATACTCAGTGTGACTCTGGAGGTAACTGAACTCTGAATTCAAGAACAGCATATGGAGATTTAATGTTGCATACAGTGTGCACAAAGCCATATATCAAGCTCTGAGGAAATAATCAGATTCTACATGTCAAGAATGTCAGAACAGTAATTCCTTTTAAAGTTATAATAAACGGTGCAAAATATTTACAATGAAAATTTTTGTTTCAAATACGAATCCTCACAGTAATATGTAAATCAGATATGGGTGACGCAAAGTGTGATTATTGGCAAGAATCCACAATGCTTGTTTATGCCTTGTGTATTATATATATATATATATATATATATATATATATATACACACATATACATACAATAATTAGCAATAATGAAAACCCTTATTTTTCCCCACAACTTTCTTTTTATTTGTAGAGGTAAGCAGTAAACATATTCTATATATTCTAATCTTTTAAATGATTTTCTTGGTGGGGAAATATAACAGTTATGCTTTTTAGAAGTTGATGGCACAGAGCAAGAAAAGGATTTACAAGTATTTTTGTAATTTCTTATACGTATGTGTTCAAAGCAATACCTTTATTTGGTCTTTTTGCATCTGTTAATATGGATCCAAACAATCTCATTCCTAAATTGAATTATTTAGGTTCTTACAAGCATTTATCCAGAGGAAAGAGCAAGGGGAAATTGCCTAGACCAATAGTAAAAAAAAAAGTAAATAAATAAATATAGGGAGGCAGGCAACGTGTATCCTTTGGTCTTCCATGGTTCTTTCAATCAGAGCTGAATCTTTTTTCTGATAAATAAGAACTTAAGGTTTAAAAAATGACCAATTTCCTCTCAAACAGGCATAAAAGAGGCATTTTTTCATGTTTTTGTAGTATTTCAGCCATAACACAGGATATTGAGTCCACAGGTTTTCATGTAAATAAATCTCTTAACAAGAGGAGCAACAAATGTTGCAATTAACATTGCAGAGTTTAGCAAAAGACAAATGCTTGTTTATAAACCAAGTATATAAACATGACATGAACAGAATAAGAGCCTTAGACCAGTGTTATTTAAAAAGCAGGCACGATTAATGGCACAAGGTCAATGAAGTAGTGGCACTGGTGGAAAAAGAAAAAAGTGTGGAGTCTATGAAGAATTTCCACTACAAACATCAGATCCAAAGGACCTATGGTGTTTTTACATGATGAAAGGTGTTAAAATCAAAACACCTGGAGATCTTAACAATCTCTAGGCCTTTTCAGATTATAGTTCTATGATAAACACAGCTGTGAACTAATGACAATCACCTTTTTATTTATTTAATACAAGATACTGAACCAAAATCTCATGGTTTTATGAGCCTTTAGTATCTAAAGTTGAAATTCCTGCTTATAACTGATATGGGATTATTGGTAACTGTGTAAACAGTTACCTTGCATCTCTGCTTCTTTCTGTATGTTTGCTTCTGTCTCCTTGAACCACAGTCAGCTTTGGCTGATGACCACTCAAGCTGACCCAGGTTCTGCTGGAGGTTTCTTCCTGTTTTATTAAGTTTTTCTTCTCCACTGTCGCTATATGAATGCTTGGTGTGAGGGATTGGTGTCGGGTCAATAAGTCTATGCAATTAGCTGCTTTTACTTAGAAAACTTTGAACCAATGTGACTATATGATTTGATTGAATTGTCTTTGTAAAGTGCCTTGAACTGAAAGAAATTGAATTAAGAACTGAGGAAGTATTAAGGTATATGATACAGCAGTATCCACTTGACTCGCATTGGACATTAAAGCCGACATTCATTGATATCTTATAAAACTCTGACCTATTATCATTGCTTATTTTCAGAATTCCTGCAGCACTTCAAATGAATGCAAGTTGTATTCAGTTTACAAAGCATCATGAGGTTCTAGTGATCAATTGGTGATCTGCACCAGTCTTTTTGTATCCCATTTTGTGCTGGTCCAGGCTTTGTTTTGAAATCCTCAAGAGAATCTTAGTTACTACCATATTTTTTTTTACAAAAGGACAGTATAAAAAGAAGAAAAATATATTTTTACGCTATAAGTTAAGAAACACTGCCTACCAGTTGTGAACACTCCCGGTTTTGTTTTACTAAATATATCCAATTAAATCTACTTAACTTTTCATGTTAACTATTGCAGTGTTAGAAACCAGTCATTAATGATAAGTTCATCAGTATGCGCGCTAGATCCAAGGTTTAGCCATTTATAGTGCTCATTTCAGGGCAGATGGAAGATTATCTATTATCAATGCATGATGCAGACTGAACATTTAGCAAAAAAATGCTATTTAACATGCAAGATAAGCACAGGATTCTGTTTCATTGTTCACACAGACGAAACAAAAGTAGTGAGGGGAACATAAATACTAAGGAGGAGCTTATGTGAATTTTCATTATGATCGTTATTGAAAAGTCATGGTTAAATTCTTAAGTTGAGTCTTGTTATGCCACAACTTCACAGAAGTGAGAGCATAAAAACACACGTAAAATAAAAAAGGATCCAAAAAAACTACACATAAAACATATTTTGGCAGAGAGCAGCTTGTTAGCAAGAGAACATCCCATGCTCTATGTGGTTAAGAAGTTATAAACTGCTCTTGACACTCCATTACCCAGCATGCCCTGGGTGAGGCAGGATTGTACATATAGATTTCATGCATCATTAAACTTCTTGTCTGACAATGTCATAGTACTCCCAGGTTCAATACACTATTCTAGGCACATAGCAGTCCAAACCTTTGAAGTGGAGGGGGACATATTGCACAGGGCAGCATCCAGCATATCCATTCAAAGTTAAGTGGAAGGAGAAAGTGTGGCAGAAAAAAGTGCACCAACTAAAGGGATAACCACAGCCATGAGAAGGTTGTTAAGTCGAATGTATTCAAGAATTTGGGAGAGCTTCAGAAGCAGTGAAATGTGGCAGCAGTAAACACAACAAGAGCCACTACACAAAGGCTATTTAAAAGACTTGGGGCTACAGATTTTTCACTTATATGTCAAGCTACCCCTGCACCAGAGGAAACATCAGTGATATGTTACCTGACGTAAGGAACCCAATCTGTTGCTCACAGATTCAGAGTCCTCTTTTCATTTGGTACACATATGCACAAAATTGTTGGTACCCTCTCATTTAATAAGAAAGAAAAAGGACATTGTTCACAGAAATAACTTGAGACTCACAAAAGTAACAATGAATGAAAAATCTATAAAAATGAACAAATGCAATTATTTAAAAAAATGAACTAAATAAACGGTTCTGATCTAAATGGTGGTAACTCTGGAAAAGACTGAAAGGAATGGGACCACATCACAGGCATCTACAATCTTGTAATCAGTCAATGGGCCTATATATAGGGCTACAGGTAGTCATTGTACTGTTGACATGGTGTGTACCACACTCGATATGGACCATATAAAGTGAAGGAAAGAGTTGTCTCAAGAGATTACAGAGAAAAAGTATAAACAAACATATTAAAGATAAAGACAATAAGACCATCTTCAAGCAGCTTGATGCTCCTGTGAATACAGTTGCATATATTATTCAGAAATTAAAGATCAATGGAAGGGTAGCCAACCTTCCTGGACATGCCAGCAGGAGGAAAACAGATGGGCAATCAAAAAGACAGATAATACAAATGGTAACAAAAAAGCCCAGAAAAAAAACTTTAAAAGAGATTAAAGGTGAACTTTAGGCTCAAGGAAAATCAGTGTTAGATCGCATCATCCATCACTGATTGAGCCAAAGAGGACTTACTGGGGCACAACCAAGAAGGACATCATTGTTAAAAATGACATTATTGACAAACCACAAAGCTTCTGATAGAATGTTCTAAGGACAGGTGAGGGCATTTTGCCAATACACATCAGATCTACATTTAAGGAGAGAAAAAAACACAACACTGCCCCTACTGTTAAATATGAAGGATGTTCTGCTATGTTCTGGGACTGTTTTGCTTCATCTGGCAAAGTGTAACTTGAATCTCTGTAGGGTTCAATTTAATCTCAAGACTATCACGGGATTCTAGATAGAAATGTGCTGCCCAAGGTTACACAGCTTGGTCTCTGTCGTAGGTCATGGGTCTTGCAACAAGATAAGAACCCAAAAAACAGCCAAGAATGGTTAAAACACAAGACTATTCTGAAGTGAACTTCGATGAACCCTGATCTAAATCCTATTGAGCATCCTTAGAAGGAGCTGAAACATGTTGTCAGAAAAAGGTACCCTTCAAACCCAAAACAACTGAAGCACTTTGCTCGTGAGGAGTGGGCCGAAATACCTGTTAGATACAGAGGTCTCACTGGGGGCTTTTCCATCGCAGCAGCTCATTGGCGGCTCTGGTGCCGGAACCTGTTTCAGCATGGGTTGCGCATTTTTCGATCACACAAGCACGGTGCTTGAGCAAGACCCTCGGTGCTCCGCCGGCACCGCTGAATAGCTGGTTCTGCAGAGCGAACCGATGAGTCAGCAGCAGCGTCACTACTA
>JAUZNJ010028822.1:0-15824 GCA_034780135.1 Jordanella pulchra | reverse complement strand
CCCCACAAACTGTGCCAGTACTGTTTACATTTTCCTTTTCCTTCTACTATATTTATTATTTTATTTTTTATTTCACAGTAGCCGAATGGAAGTCCCAAAAATCTCATTGTATCCGTTGTAGAAAATGATGACAATAAAGGCTTTCTGATTCTGATTCTTTACACACATTCATTCTTTTCTCTCGTTTCTTTTTTTTTTTTTACCAAGAGAGATCAAAACTTTTCAGTTATACCATTATTGATACTGTACAACAATATAAAGGATTGTCTGATGACTGCATTTGTGCTTTTACCTCAAAGTTAACGGACAAATTTCTCTTGAGAGCGATTTCATAGACGAGGCTGATCTCTGATTTGCTGGCATCAGTTCCTTCCTGTGTTTCCACTTTTTCTTCTGGATTCTGAAAATAAAAGATGAAAACAAACCACAGTGGTTATGATTTTAATAAAACAGGTCCTCTAACAACTGGCCAGACATACATACAAAACAGTTGGATTAGGAACCATGGATATTTTGAAGCCAATATTCTTTGCAGAAAAATGTTTCAAATGGAAAGTTAAACCTGCAAAAAGGATACGTAAAATTTTCAGATATCCACTTTCCTGGTTTATTGTTCAGATTTTAAAATCTAAGTGAAATAGATATTCATATGTTGGATCAAACATTTTCACCCATCCTATCCTTTGTGCAAACAATCTTTATAGATCCACCTCAACATCCCCACTTACTGCACATGCCATTTCTTTTTTTGGATTCAAAATTGATGTGGATCCTTTAAGATCTGGTTCAGAGAATTAGGGCGTCTGATATTGTGAATAATCATGCATGGGAATTGATTGGATTGTCTTTGATTTACATCATACATATATTTATTGGTGAGACAAGGATGATTTTCATATATTTAGGGTCATTTCATTGAAATATTGTTACTACTAATATGAAAGCAGACAGTCTTGTGCATACTGCATTTCTTTTATATATGGCTGGAAAGTCGAGACTAAAGTTCTTATTTGTGCAGCAACTGAGACCCTATTTAAAAGCAACCATCAAAAGTAAACATCTCCTTGGTTTCCTTATCCAAATACTTTTAATTTCCTAAGGTATTTTCAGAAATGGATGAGCAATATTCTGTTCTGGGATAGGCTAACTTGATTTAAAATCAATTTTTTTCTGCATGAGCTTTAACCTTTAAGTCACTGCTTTAAACATAAACTAGATCAATAAGGAAACTTCCTGTGCAATTTTTAAGCAGGGCAGCAGGTTACAGTAACTTCAGCTGGTAACTGATAATGAAACCAAGGTTACTCTGGTGAGCTCATATCCTACAAAAGGGGGCTTTCTGCTGCCTGTAGCCAGCCGGAATACCGCGTTATGTCTCGATCTTTATCTTTTCATGTTCACCGCTTTGTCTCATTAGGTCTGACTGGCTGCAGTCTTTCTCCTCGAGGGGTTCTGTCATTTCTTCTGCTTCTTTGTGTGACGTGACGCGGATCGGGATGAATAATTTGAGATGAGATTTCTTGGATTTCACAGGAAGCAGACACTGCGTTGAGCCAGAACTCAATTCGGGATTTACCTGCATTTGCTATGACACATACAGTAGTGTGGAAACGTTTGGGGCAGTTTAGGAGGCTTAGATCATCATTTATCACACAATGCTGCCATAGTAGTTTCTTTTTCTTTAGAACTTTGACAGAAAACGAAACCAGGCACTGAAATAGTTAGGTTAGCCAGGTCTATGTAGAAGCTATAAGTAATGCTTTCCTGCGGACTCCTTAAACACTTTAATCATCAACACTAAAATACATATAAGCACTAGGCTCTAATATGTCTTAATATTCTGTAGTTAAAATTGAATTAAAACCTTATCTATCTTTGGAATTTTATGTAATTGTCCAATTTTATTCTATTTTTACTTGAATTGCGTAAGACCTTATATGCATTTCAAGGTTGCATTTCCCTCTGACGCTGCCAGCCTTGATATGTGTGATGAATAGAGAATTCATGCTCAAGGTCGTCTTAACAAGCAGCTAGAAGAAAAGTGTCTGAAGGGGAGAGTGAAAACAAGTGCCGAAGCGGCAAGTGCGAGTTGATTAGAAACATCACTGCGACAAAGACAGATAGGAGTCTGGACTGGACTCCTGCACTGCTTCTGCTTATTGATGTAAGGGTCAGACAGTCCTTCTAGCAAGTACAGAAACGCATGCAGTGCAGCATAACAGTCACCCTGAAGGAGCTAATTAAAATGAAAAGTGATGGGAGGGAAAGAGAAGAAAAGACAAACTTATTAACTTCAATTTCTTTCAAACGGGAGAATGGATTCTAGACCAAAGGGTAGGAGAAAGAGGCCCCCAGTGGATAAAACGACAATCTCTAGAAAACCGAAAGAGAAAGTTCATGGATTTTAAGTATCATCAATTAAGTAAAAACATAAAAAATGTATTTTTCTCTAAACCTGTGGTTCCACCCTTGGCTTCATGCATTAATCATACCTCACAATTAGTCTTTTAACTTGCTGTGGGGGATTTTTGTTTAATATTAAAATCGTTTTATGAATTAAACGTGTGTCTTGGTGACATCATCTCAAGAGTTACTACTTAGATCTGTCCTTTGCTTTTGAGTCATTCAGATTTGGATTTGCTACTGTGCTTTAGATAGTTGTCCTTCTGCATAACCCAGCTGTTTGTGAGCATAATCTGACACATCCTATGATTTCCCTATGTTTGCTGTAAACTACACTAACAGGAAACACACCACTCGTAAGTTTAAGTTAGTCCATGTTTCCGCTAATCCTGGGAACCATCCAGCTGATTTGAGGCCAATGTGACCCTTTTAGGTCAACCATGTTATTTGGTCTTAAGACTTTCCAATGGATGCATTTTTTTTTACCCAGGTTTTGGTCTCTTTTCTATTGCCGAATAATGAACACTGACCTAACCTAAGGCAAGTAAGGCGTGTAATGATGCAGATATTGTCCTGGACTCTTCTGTGACTTTCTGGGTTTAGCAGTGGGCGTATAGTTGGGAAGACAATTGGTAGGCTGGCCAGTTCTAAGAAGGTTTAAGTTCTAAGAAGGTTCCTTGCTGTTCCATGTTCTGTCCCTTTGTCAGTTAAACAGGGCTATGTAAGCCTCCCACAACAGACAGATGTTAATAGCTTAGTTTAAAATTTATCCCTGAATTTCTTTTAATCAAGAAATGAGATTGTTTTGCCTACTTTATGTTGTCAGACAGGTTCTGTTTAAGGGACTTCTTAATTCTACGGGTTTAAGTTTAATCAGGATTCAGTGTGGCTGGTGAAACTGAAGAAAGCAAATGTGGTTTATAACATTAAAATGTAAAAAGGTCTTATACTTAAATGGAATGATGTTAATTAAAAAATTAAATCAAAAGTTTAAAACTTTTGTAACAGGTGAGTTTTTAAAGGGACAAATACTTTTTTATTTAGTGCTCTTCAACCTCTGATCATCCAACCAGAAGGTTCTTTGTCCCTGCTATCCCCAGATCATTATGCTGCCACTACTACATTTAATCCTAGGAATGTTTTATTCAAAGACACATTTTAAAGCAACTTATTTTTATTGGTTTCAAAGTTAAGAGGACAAAAATAAAAAGAAAAAACAGAACAAAAGTGTGAAAATCCCATATGACTGTCCTTCCACTTCCTTACATCAAAGTGGCAAAATGTTTAAACATCATTACTCTGCAAAATGCTGCACAGTAACTATTCATGTTAAGCCTCTGAAAAAAAATCATAGGACCTTTTCAATAAAAAGCACCCAAACAAGAAACAAGCGAGACAAACTTTATGTCTTCAGGGCATCCTCAACACACCGACACATGCTGGAACACACACACACACACACACACACACACACACACACTCCCGCGCCGAGACAGAATGACATGCTTATACCGTAGACACAATGCCGCTCAATTTGTAAATCAAGACTCAGCAGCAGCAAACAAAGAGCTCGTTTATGATGGTCGACGCCACAAGACAGCAAGGAGGGCAAGCGAGAAGAGCCAAAGCGTTTTAAATAACCCTCAACGATGCCAGGCAATGGGGATAGGGGGTAATTTGATTTCCGGCGGGAGATGCTAACAACAGTTAACAACTATGGCCATAAGAAACTTGCAACCCTGCCAGGTGCAAACTAGACTGCAGGGTTTATGTGACACATTTGAGTAATTAAAGCTGAGGAGGATTTGGCTTCAATCTGACTAAGGGTGGATACACACTAATCTTAGTGACTGAACAAAAACACACCTTTGTGGGGGGGTTGGATAGAAGATAAATGAACCAAGAGCACAGAACCTTTTGGTTTAAGCAAAGTTTCAGGCTGTAAGACACTTCTGAGGAGTGCAGACCTCTGCCACGCACCTATAGCTAAAACTGGCACATGATCTGGAGGATTACCACATTTTGATGAGTTGTTCTTTGGCATGAGGAAAAAAAGTTGTGGTGCTACAGAAATTCTTTAACATCCGTTCCTACGTTTTTAACTGATCCTGATAGGAAACAAACAACATTCCCTTTTCTTGTGTTTTTCTGTTTTCAGTAAAATACCTCCAGACCTTTTGAGTCCACCGCTGTCAATAGTCGCTGCTGCCTCCCTCTAGTTTAAGGGGAAACTGTTCTGTCAAATATCCCTATCTCACAATGTTAGAGAATCATTCAAATCATTCTGTACCCAGAATTATGACCTGGATTATCACCAAGATTTAATGGATTGTTTTCTCTGTTATTAGGGGCACCTCTGATATAAAATGTAAAAAAGAAAATCTTCCCATAGTTTTTTTGTTATTTTGACAACAGACAAACCAACACAGATGAAAACATAACCTCCTTAGCCCAGACTATAACAAAGCAAGACTGGTTCTAAAGGACCAAACATCTGTAGATTATTAGCTTATTTATTTTTTATCTTGTACTATTGATAATAAACCAATCCATTAGTGCATGTGGTAGACAGAGCATGGCATTGGGGCAGGTGGACTACATCACACAACCACCATATCACACATGGGACAATTGTTGGCCCCACTGGTCAGAAATGTCTATGTCAGGACAGTATAGACCTGGAAATAGAGGATAACATCAAAGGAGCTCCACTTTTTCTTTCCCAATACCATCGAGTGTGTGGAACAGCTCATTCAATGTAGATTTATTTATTTTTTTTAGAAGTTTTATATTTATTTTGGGAATGTGTCCTACAAGCCGTGGGAAACCCACCACTTGCTGACAACAGTGTTGCTAAGCAACAGATAACAGACCAGGTATGACGTTGATCCTGTAGGTGTGTCCTAAATCAGGGGCTGCATGCGTAAACCAGCTGTCACAGAGGAGGGAAAATGCCTGTCCCAGTTCAAAAATTCTCCAAAGATTTGTGCAGGAAGTAAATGTGTCCTTTTTTTCTCTGAGATTAGAAGGATGGATCCGGTGGATCCTTCACAGTCGACCATTTCCATTGATTCATTGCGAGTCGAAACACATTGGTCAAGCTCAGGTAGCAATGGCGAATGACGGTGGTAAAAGTCGTTTTTAAAAACTGATATTATTTCTGTGATACTGAAACAACTTCTAGGTTTTTAGGTGAGAATGTAGCTTTGTTAACATCTGCCCAACTTATCAACATTTAACTTCATTTTAAAAAAAGCTCCGGGTTTTTTTTGTGCACGGTTAGTTTGCTTCAGCAGCCGTCAACCGACTGAGGATATTTTCCTTGGATTTGTGGCACATTGTGTTAAATCTACTGCTCAGTTTAACTACTGGATGGAAATAACACACACTCATTGACATTAAATTGAAATGTTAATATTTGGCTTATTTAAATTGGGTTTTTTTGGTTTGTCTTTTAGCAAATATTGGAAATCTGAAATTAAACCACTGCAAAACTGGATGAATTCATTTAACTGATGTTTTGTACCACGGTCGTAAGTGACCACGGTAAAAGCAGGATAATAATGTTCATTATGCATGCAGGATAATAATGTCCGCAAAGTCCATTCGGATTTGGGCTCCATTGGGTTCACAGATTGCCTCGCTCAGTCCTGGTTGCTAGGTGACAGAGGTTATGCAGAGTTGGGGGTGGGAGTAGTTAAAGAAGGCTAGACCTATCTAAATTCGTTGCATTTCCCTTCTGGCCTTTGAGTCTCTGTGGCTTTTGGGGGGGCCTATTCTATGTAGACTGGGTCCTTCGAAGGATGTAGTCTCTAAATTCGGAGACAGCTTATGTTCACTGCTACCATGGCTTGCTAAGTCCAAAGCGAGGTATAATTTCTGTATTAATGTCAGACAGAGTCCAGACTGTTTTCAATTTAGAGCTGATACAGAGAACTGTAACACAATCTGTTTGTTCAGTAGGTTTCTGCTCAAAGATGTTTGGTCTGGAACAAGGGTTTGCTGTATCAACACCTGCATAAAAAGGTCCGGAGCAGGGAGGAGAAACGAACTCAGGTCTATTTAAAGTCAATACAATGTATCATGTCTTAACGCCCCCTAATATGATTCTTTTTCTTGTCCAAAAAAATTATTAAAAGGTGTATCCTCGACAAAATGCAGATTCTTGAAGTTGGGTTTGTGGGTTTGTGGTGCCTTTTCTGTTACACACAAATGTCAAACAATTGTGGTTTTTGTGATTAGGCCCAGTTTAAGAACCACAGATGCAATTCAACAGGAAATTCAAGTTATCTAAAACCAATCGGATAACAGGCATTTATTCAATGAATCAAAGACTTAGGTCTGGAGCGGTAACCGTAAGTTGCTTTAAAATAATCAAACAAGCCAAATCTGAAAACTACTGCATTAATTAAGATTTGTGAAACTTATTCTTCTAATATTGAAGGTAATTTCTTTTTATTTAATTCTCATCCTATGACAAGAGAATTTCATACGTGCTCATTTGAGCCCCTTCAAGATGTCTAATGTGTTTTATTGTCGCAAACTTTAAATACGACCTCTTTGGTTTAGATATTTTTTTATTTTTCAATGGCTTTCCAGACACTCTTCCATAAAGCCATGGTATATATAATCTTTCTAATACATAGTATCAGTCAGTCGCAGTTTCCCACCTGTTCTGTCAATCTCTACAATTCCTCCAGAACTACCATGAGCATTTGCACAGACGTGTCTTTGTTGGTTAGCAATCATTGTAAAATCTTTCCACCTTTGGATGATGTGATAGATAGAGCAGTTGCAGATAGATTTCCAAGCATTAACAATAATAAAAGGAATAAACTCCATCAGGAGTTTGTTTTTACCTGCAGTGGCCGTTCAGGGATGGGTTCATTGCGCAATGCTTGTAGGGCTTTCATGGCAGCGCTGTGCCTTGCTGCTTGGCGAGTGCGTCCATCCCCAATGAACTCGCGACTCCCCACAGAGAGCTGCACATAGAAGATCTTAGGAACAGGATAATGGTACCTAAAATACACAGAACACCGATAAAATTAGATGGAAACTTATGTTTTTTTAACTTTAAATTTAATACCATGTCCACGTGAGACGTAAAACAGGGGGTAAAAAGAACAACATAGCTATCAATTCAAGGAGTTTACACCATTTCCAATTTAAAGGCCCAGCACTTCATCAGGGTCAATTACTACACAATGGTCTGTTGGCCAGCTATCTGAGTAATGTCCTGCTATTGAATCTCAGCTCATGGATGCAAAACAAAGCACAGGGACATATATCCTGTAGTCTTTCTTCTTGCCCCGAACATAGATTATCTGCTCTTTCACTGGGCCTTGACAAAGTGGGGCTGAACTGTCACCAGGCAGATTTAAAGGTCTGTGTGCGCGATACCCCTCCCCGCCGGGTCAGTAGGAGAAGAGCTGAGAATGTCTGCCGAAGTGGGGAAAAGGAAAGAAAAATAGTGGGAAAACTAATAAGTAAGGAAACCAAAGATTTTAATATCCCTTTGCCCTGTCTGCTTTAATCACTGCAAAGATACACTTATATTCACAAGCAAATCCAGACACTCTGTATGTGGTCGACACAAGCTGCGATTTATGGAAATATGTCTCGATTGCTGTCTAGTTCCCAGACTGTTTGGTGTATTTTCATGTTTGGCAGTGGTCTTCTATACACAGAAGGAAAATCTTAAGATAGAGAATATTTCCCTGAACAAGTGTGTACATAAACAGCTGTTCTTTTTAACATGTTGTAAATCGGTCTCAGTTGCATTATCCTGCTTGGGTTTAGGAATTGATCAAATGAAAGTAGTGCATTAAATGATGACAACGCTAGAAATCTGTGTGGCCTTTTTTCATGACAAATTACACACATGCTTCTCATTTGATAAAGAGAAATTAGGTTAGGATAATAATACCACAAAAATCCCTTTTTGAAATGTATGAAAACACTTTTAAAGAAGGACATAAATCTGTGTAATAACTGAGATTTACTGCTTCAATCCACCCGATTTTAACTTGTAACCCTTCTGAACTATCCTCAACACAGTAATGAAAATCCCACCCTAAAGAACTTTTTTTAATTTATCTACTTGATTGCTTATTGACCCTAAACAAACTGACCTAATAAAATGCATTGGGACCAGATGGATCTGGTCATGGGTTCAGATTTCCACAGTGGCGTTAGCTGTGAGTTACAGTTACAATAAAAACCGTCACTGTAACGGGATTAAAATGAAGAATTAGTGATAAAGTGAAGAACACATAAAACTCTTTGAAAAACAAACAAAAAAAACAAAAACCCGATTAATTACCTCCTAAATTTAATGTCCCTTTTTGGATGAATAAAGTATTTTTGAATTTGAACTGAATTACTATTTGATAGGTTCGGATAAGGCGCCTAATATAAAACAACACACGTTTGGGAGATTCAAGCTTTTTTTGTGACTTGAACAAGTATCATCAGTTTGATGTTATAACTTCTATCAGTTTACTCATAAAACAAAGCTTCCGTGTCACTTTTGGTAGTGTATCAGAAGCCAGGAGCCCGAGAAACACTTAACGCATCAGTTGGACCAATTGAGGGTTACCGCCCATCTATTTTGCGTTTTTATTGCTCCTACATTAAGTAATTAGCTAGATTAGATTTCCATTTTAGTGCACTTTATATGGAATTATCATTTCTTTATTTTTGCTGCTTATTTTTTATAAATATTATTGGTTATGTTTGTATATAACAATGTTTTTATAACTTTTGCATCATGTTTTTTTAAAGCTAAAGTCACATGGCAAGATACATGGTTCATTTATTCAACAGCTGAATCGGGTCGGTATCGGATATCGGCCGATGAACTCAGCCCAGGTATCGATATGGGACTGGATTCTAAATAAAGAAAAAAAGAAAAGTGGATCGGTACATCTCTATTAATTATTGACAGATTTAGTTTTAATGTGTGTATCAGACGTTTATGAAAATACCAAACAAATCGTGTCCCATCAGAAGCATTTACCTGCCAGATAAAAGTAAATTATGAATTTTATGGTTCAGATAACAACCCTAAGTGGAAAAGTCTATATTACTAATATTTAAATGATCTGATGACAGAAAACCGTTGGCCTGATTATAGACAAAAGTGTTTGCATTATGCTAAGGCTTAAAATGACCTGGTTTGAATCCCACAGTATGCCAGCTAAAGTCCCCTGGTGCTGTGCAGTAACTGCCCACTCTTCACAAAGGAGATGGGATAAATGCAGAGGACAAATCACTAATAAAGATCATTATTATTATTATTATTATGAAAACATCTGCTTAACAACTTTCCTTTCCGGAATCAAAACATAAGCTACATTAAATGGGACTTTCTAGGAGTTGAGCACCCGAATTTCTTGCCAAGAACAAATAGTGAAAATAGGCAAAAAAGAAAAAAACAAATCTTGTTTTGTCCAAGAAAAACTTGATCAATATATGTAGCACTATTTGATTAGATACACATCTTGTTGTTTTTCTTAAAGTCTGATTCAACCAGCTAGATTTAAAAAAAAAAAAAAAAATGAATCAGAAATCCAGAAGGTCCTTCTCCAGGCCACAGCCCTCCTCTCATGCGTCTGCTCTTAACTCATGGCCACAGGAGTCTTCCCTGGGTGGGAGCCTGCCTAAGCCTTGCACGTCAAGCGTGGCCCCAGGTTCTCAGAGGACATGCCAAGTGCAACACTAGTTAAGGCCAACTGCTCTGAGCAGAGATGGGAGCAGCTGGGGCTGCGGCGTGAGTACAGGTGCAGAGAGGAAGATGGAGAAGGACATGAAGGAGAAAAGGGAAAGAAAAGAATGAGACGAGAAAGAGAGAGGGAGGTGGAGGGAGGCCTGTGGGAGACCCGACTCCACAACGTGGGAAAGTAGTGGCTTACACACAAGCAAGTAAGCCAAGAGTGCCGGCCAGCACACATGCACACATCAAAATCACGTAGACCAAAAAACACAGGAAAAATCCTCATTAGTGCTCTGTGTCGAAGTCTACATGATCATCAATATTTTTGTTAGAAGTCCTACAACGTTGATGAAATTAGATCAGGACACACGCTGAGCTCTAAGTAAAAGGAAAAATGATTATATAGACATAGAACGGCATCTGTTCTAAGTGACTAGGTGCTTAATGTGAGTCAAAGAACAGAAGAACTGATACCAGAACTCAATCAATAACAAATCACTAGCATTTAGATGTGAGTAACAAAATCTTAAAGGCACAACCTTCCAGGAAGCTTTCCTTTCATGTGGGTCCTGTTAGTGAAGGTCATCGTTTCATTTTAATCATTCAAAGGGCCATGTGTGAACATACAAAGCAACAGGCACATCCGAAGATCGCGCTGCCTTTAAAGGCCACACACAGTCCTACTGGGAAATACAAGGTTTGTTATTGCAATCACTGCTATGAATGACATATCAGCTGGAAAACATTTACTTCAGTGGCATGAAAAGAAAACAACCTTCCCCCCAAAATGACTGTGCAGGAAAGAATAAAGATGTATGGTCTATTACTAAATGCTACAGCTCTTCTCAAACCAAACTACTTAGACCTAATTAGTTTTTCTTGGCAGTTTTAATTTTTTGTGGTATTTGGTAGTATTTATATACAATTCTGTCAGAAGAAAAAGCAATTAGCCCAAAATTTTGACTGACTGCATGTTGTTGGTGACTTGACCTCATACACAAGCTTCTTTGACAAAACACTTCGAGGTGAGCCTAAAACGCCTTTTAGCCGTTTCCATGTGATTTACTTCCTCCTCCTTAAAGACCAGCATCGGCTGTCTGCTAATTCTGTTTTTTTTTTTTATATTTGATATTGAAGTAAAATGAATTTGATATTCTATTTGATATAGTAATTATTTAGACCTGCAAGTAGCAAAATTCTTAAGTGTAAATGACCCCAAAGTCATTTCCAATCAGATTATTAAAAAAAACTGGATGCATTACAATTAGAAGCTTGGCCTTTACAAGGTGGCATCATTATAGAGTCCTTCTGGTATAATAAAAAAATAAATAAATGCATAAAGAGATGGTATAAAAGGCAAATTCCTGATGTTTAACCCCCAACTATGTACAGTATCACTTTCCAAGAGGGATTTGTCTACATGAGTTTATGACAGAAATGAGTGGCAGGAATAATGAGCAAAAAAAAATTGCTGCAAACTACACAAATGGAAAGAAATTAAGAAAGACTGTGTTGGTCCCTGAAGCTTCCTCTCTGTCTGTCTGATCGGACTCGTACAGCTGAGGCTCGTCTCTGCTTCTGAACAATCATCTGGGAATCGCCACAGCTCACAGTAGCATAACTAGCTAACATTAACCATTTTTAAATACTTCTTTTGTTTATTAATTAGCAAAATTATCACCTCCACCAAGAAGGTTATGTTTTCAGTAACGTTGTTGTTTGTTTGTTAGCAACTTTACAGAAAAAGTTATAGAGGGATTTTGCTCAAATTTTCACAGATAACCATTGACAACTGATTAAAGCTGCTAACAAACAAACAATCGTGCTGCTCGGCAGAAGTCTGCGCTCTCCGAGTGCTAGTTTCTAGTTTATCTAAGTTTTACCCAAACATAACGAAGGGAATGTTCCCAAAAACTTATGATATATATCAAAAAGTCATATCCCAACAGTAAGAAAGGGAGCTAGCTTTAGTGCGATGTATTTACAAATGACTCCTTTAACAAGTCAAAGCAGAAGAAGGAAAAGTTTACTGTTAAGATTTAGCAGCTTTTTCTTAGCAAATGATCAACAGAGCTTGTGTGTTTTATATGAAGTAAAGAGAGATCATTTAAGTAACTTTGCTTAACCTAAGTAACCATGTGGTGAAGCAAAAAAAGGCTCTTCGGCAACTATGAGGTGGGATACAATATCAGTTGCTACTAAAGAAAAAAATATGCTAGATAGGATTTTGAATACAGCCGTGCAATGCTGATAAATAAGCAAACTAAAATAGGACCGTTTACTGGACACTCCAACCCTTCAGACTGCAGTAAGAGGCTTAAAGCGTGTTTGCTGCCTCGCTGGCATGGAAATAGAAGTCGCAGTAAAGTCCTGTAACGATGGACTCTGGAAAAGCAAACTTTTAAAGGCAATGCAAAATCTAAAACCCCAAAGTGAAACATCTTCGTGTTTGTGGTTGGTGCAAAGTTAGTTTTTTTTACAAAAAAGATTACTGTACATATTTAACGGAAATAATCAAATCTCATTCCTATGAGGAAATCTTTCACTTTATTGATTTTAGATAAATAGGCTTACATTCAAGTCAGCGCCACTAGTTATTCTCAACAGTTTGCAAACACTTCCTTGCCTACACACATTTTAAAGACATTTCAAAATAAATTTAATTGTGCCATTTCTGAGTAGGTTTCTTCAATACCTGCATCTTAGCCGATATAAAGATGGCAGATCCTTTGTTCTGTTGCTTAAATTGAGATTTCTGCTCCGGCTGTACACCGTCTCTGTATTTGGCATCCACACCTTAAAACAACAGGGCCCACCTGCATTGCCTCAACACTTCGGTTGGTGGTCGTTGGTGTCAGACTGTGAGGAATGTTTTCCTGGCAAATCCAGGGCCCCATGAATCTAATCAATCAGAATGCCGCAAATGCACATTCCTTTATTGACATGTTCTTTTCTCACAATCATAATGCAGCATGTCACTAACGCCATCTTTTAGTTTAAAGAAGTATGTTTTACCAAGCTCCTAAATATTTCAAATAGTTAGAGCATAACAGCTGAGACGAAAATAAACGTAACACTTTTTTTATTATTTATTTAGAAAAGCAACTACTTTATTACACACATACTTTTCTTAAACAGTCCTTTTTACGTTCCATAACGCCTCAAGTAAAAACCAAAAGCTATAATAGTTTTGTTTCTTTAAAAAAAAAGAAGTAATATAAATTGGGAGTCGTGTGTAATTGACTTGGACTTTACTGAATTGTGAGATGCTTTTGTGAACATAATAAAAAAAGTGATTCAACACTGAAAAAAGAAACAAAACATAGGAAGAACAAATGAGTCAACCGCACACAGACAAATAGCAGCACATGTATGGAAATCTAGAGGCCATTTTATCACCCAGCATCCGCAGGCTGGGCCACCAAAACATCTACTGGACGCACATTCAAATAAAATGAATACCGCACACTGGGACAGAAAGCTTTGTAGAGGGGATGGGACTGCGTTGGGGAGTTAAGGGGCCACCGAGATCTGCAGGAAAAAAATAATATACACAAAAACTTGGACAGCCTCACTCCTCCACCAGCTGCACTTTCCTTCAATCTCCTGCCAGAACTTTACTTGTTTTCTCTTCCTCCCAACTTCCATACTTCATTCCCTTTATCCATCATGGATGGCTCGCTTTTTCTTAAGCCTCACGCGATCGCTCATGTAGAAAATACATGCCGTAGTCAAGTAAACACATGGCTCAGAACATCAAATGTGTTGATATTGGGGGGGAGTTGCACTTGGATCCTGTATGGATTTTAAAACAGCTAAATCACTCTAGAGAAAATGACGAAACATTGAGCTCATTTAGTGGATTAAAATCAAACTAAATATGCAAACAAACCTGAAAAATGCAACAACATCTTTACATATATGAGAATGATAAGATGCACCAATCAGTCAAGCAATTTTTTGGCTCTGACAAGTGATGGGCAAGTCAAATCTTGACACTGGACACGCAAACAAGCCAAGATTTCTCTCCACTTTTAACTCTGCATATGCACTAACGTTGATGTAATTTCTTAAGATTAAAAGGCCGATTAAAGTTGGGCAGTATTAACTATATAAAGATAAATGTAGTACATTTTTCTGCTGGATCCACCTAAACCTATTTTTATTATTATTATTTTACCCATAAGACTTTCTGAATCTGAGTAAACTAAAAATTATAGGTCAAAACACAAAGAAAACCTGCAACTGGTATCAGCCAACAGCAGAATGGGTTTGCTCTCTATCAAATGCATAGACGTTATAATAATATATAATAATTACATACTTCGTTTGCTGTGACTTTCGGGTGGTAGGGCCAAAATGTGGCGTCACCAACATGAAAGTATAGATCCATCCTGCCTTGTATCAACGGTTCAGGCTGCAGGTGGTGGCGTAATGCTAACTGAGTATCGTGTCAACGTCACAGCCTACCTGAGTATTGTTGTTGACCATGCCCATCCCGTGGCTTCTTCCAGCAGTAAAGGATGCCATTTCATAAAGCGCGAATTATCTCACACTTCACTGAATTCTAATGGACTAAACATTCACTCAATTCAATAGAGCTCCTTTGGGATGTGGTGGAACGGGATATTTTTCATTATCTGCAGCAGCTGTGTGAAGCCATCATGTCAATATGAACCAAACTCTTTAAGGAATGTTTCCACTACCTTGTTGAATCAATGGAGCCGAGGATTGAGGCAGTTCTGGGGGTCTAACCCGGTACCCGCAAAGTGTAACTAATAAAATGGCTTTTGTGTACATTTAGTGATTTATGGAAAGAAATAGTTGTAACTGTAGTTTAACATTTACCTTTTGAACATAGCTGCTTTTAAACAATTAATAAAAAGAAACATGGCATAAATGGTCATTTTGGGAGCTGTTAAATATTACTTTAAAGAATATTATATTATACTTGAGTTCTCACTTTAATTTAAGAGTATTTGAGTCCTGACTAAACTTCACTTTGTTGGTGTGCTGCCTGTCATTTTATGTCATATTTTGCAATGATGGAATAATATACAATGTGTGCTCATATGGAACAGAAATTAGTTTCAATTCTAACTTTAACTTGCAGTCAGCATCAGTAAATGCATTATTTCAACGAAACAGGGGGGATTCCTTGTCAACATCTCCCCAGCAGATCTCCTCTTCAGCAGCAGGTTGATTGTGAAAAGATCAAGAAAACTAAAACAGAAGCTGCATCATATACAACTGGGGTTTGGTTTTCACAAACACTTACAAAGCAAAATTGAATTTTACTGCTGAGATCTTTGAAAAAAACCCACATTGACCTTTATTGTTAATCCCAGTGTGTTCCAGTTGATTGGAGTTGGAGAAACACAACTATAGCCTATTTCCACACTTGCGATAGTTGCCACCAACATCCACAGTGGTTAGACGTTCCTCGTCTGACTATTTTTAGCACTTTATTATTGCTATGTAGGTCAGTTGCTTTAGTGCCACAGTTGTTTATAAGACAAGATGTTTGAAGCAGGGATTTTTACCATTGTTATGGTTGTAACAGTGATTGTTGTGGCCACATTAGGAAATATGAGCGTCTAAATCCCGGAAACTGGAACGGCATCATAATGGAAATGATGTCATTTTGACTTCCATGTTCAACAAAGTTTATCATTACTCTTCAACCCTATTAATGTATATATATATA
>JAUZNJ010028821.1:0-15824 GCA_034780135.1 Jordanella pulchra | reverse complement strand
GACTCTGCAGCATCCAAAAATGTAAAAAGATGCTCATGCGGACCTTTATAATGGTAGTCCTTAAAGGGTTAATGAATATAAGCCAATTAATTTCTGAAGTTTTTCTTTGTTAACCTGCAGGTATGTTAGTTGTTGTCCACTAGTGAAATGAAAACAGTAGTTGCATTTTTTTCCAATTAGATTATGTCTTGTGCAACTTTTAGGAAGGCATCAAACTCCGACCTTGTTTCTCAATCTTCTCATTGGTGGGTGGCTTAAGAGATTAAAAAGTGTACGCTATGAGTTGCTAACCTTTTATTTTTAAAGAGAGATAGCAGCATACCCAACCCATCTTCTCATGTCATAACTACATAGGTCTGAACTTTTCTCAATCACTCCTGAGCTCCACCATGGTTCTTCTAAGTCAACGGTTCTGATAAAACCTTCTATTGAAAAGATTTACTTGCACAGCGACATCCGGAGAAAACGCTCTACAGCTTGGCTTTTCAGCTCCAAAGCTTGTGGCTCAGTGTCCTGCGCCTTTTAGATGTGTCTCTGCTTCAACACACCTGAATCAAATAATCAAGTGATTAGCAAAACTCTGGAAAACCTGACCGCATACTGAGGAGGTGATAAAACCATTTGATTCAGATGTTTAGAAGCAAAAACACATCTGAAAGGTGCTGGACACCAGATCCTTGAGACTGGAATTAAAGAACACTGGTCTATCATCAGGGGCTCTGTGTTTCATTTGCAGTGGCAACTTGCAGCAAGCATTGAACCATTTTCTGTTTGAGTGTAAAGCAGCCAGTATCAGCACTTTTAAGTCTCATGCCTTGGTCTTCAAACAAAATGACGATAGATGTGAACCCTTGCAGTTTCTATATTCATAAACTTTTAAAAAAGGCTGAAATAATATTGAAGAGTAAAAGACAAACACAAACTTCAACAGGATTGTTTAATTTACCATCTTAGAAAAAGATGATGAGCTCAGACTACCACTACTTCTTCATAAACTAGATGAGCCACATTCTTATGCAAGGGCTATGGTAAGGGTCTTGGGAAGTATTGTCTTGCTAATGATAATAGATCTCATGACTGGCTAAAAAAACTATTCTGTAATCTGGCCATGGATGCTTGGGGAGATTAATGGATGAAGAATGCCATAAATTAGACAACTGTTTATGGTATATTGGTAAGAAAAAACAAAAAGTTTTTTTGCACATTGTTGGCATTTGTTGTGGCAACACTTACAACACATCTTACAAACCTTTCCACTCATACGGGAAAGTTTTTCAATTGATTTTAAAATCAAATCCATAAATGTATGCAACTGATTTCAAGTTAAAGTGCACGTACCTAATACATATATCTCAAGGGAGAACCTGTGCCACAGGTTTCTCACGTTGCAACATCAGTTAAACTGCAAGTTAATGGCTTTTGTCCTCGGTCTGGGTCCTGCTCTGCTAAGTATGGCAATGCACTTCCCTCTAAGGACAGATTTCCCCAATGTGGGCCTACAAAGACTCTTCTTTTCTTCAAGTAATCAAACCTGGTCGTCACCCTCTCTAAAGTAGTTTGTAATATTATAGGAGTTGTGGTAAAACTTGTGGATTATTGTTCAGAGAAGGATGAGGGCCATGCAATTTCAGAAGTTCCCTAGAAAAAAGCAATAGTATCAGACGTTTCTGGCTTGGCCCTGGCCCAAGCTTTTGAAATGCAACAAATGATGCCCGGTAGCTGTTGAATGAAGCTGATGCAATACAATTGAAATCATGCAATAACCATGACGTTTCTTTAGTCTTTCCATCTGAATTGCTGTGTTTAGAGTTTCTGCAGTTAAATTAGGGATTGATGATTCGCAGCACTTTCAATTCTTTTTCTATCAAGATTCCAAGCTCTCTTAAGAGAGGGGTTTGTAAAACAATTTCTTTGACACATTCTGACGAGGCCATTAAATATATCCCAATTGACACGGAGAGCTAATTAGAAAAGACCAGTGAGACACAGGGAGAAAGAAAAGGCTTATGGATTGGACCGCTTGTAGCTGTTACTCTGAAAAATACCCACACGCTCTTTTATTACAACCAATTAGTACTTTTCACATTTATCTGTCAATTACTGCTGTAGTATTGATGAGAGAAAGATAGAAATAAATGGAAAACAGAACAAACTACTCCCCAATACATAGAAACAAATATAAATTAGCCAAATTTAACTGAAAACGTCAGAATTAAAAGTACATATAGTTGGACGGGAAACTGATTAGAACAGGAGAGCAAAGCTAGAAAAACATTTTGCTTGAGAGTCTGTTAAACCCACAGAGACTTCAAAAGACTAAAAAAATTTACCGTAATTTTGCAAGATTACAGCAACATTTATTCTCACTAACGAGCTTGTATATGGATTTCTTTTTAATAGGAAGGTTCTCTAACAATTGATGCAGTTTAAAGGTTTGTCACACAACCAAACATTAAACATTTAGCTTAGTAGGATGTAAGAAAAGCTTGACACACCTTTTAAACATTAACCAAATCCAGAGATCAGTCGTGACTAGTTAAATTTACTTAGCTTCAATTGCTCGAGTCACAAACAAACAAAATAGACAAAAATATACTTCTGGGAGAAGTTTTACTGCACAACTTTGCACATCAGTCTCCCTGTGCGCTCATGTCAGTGGCACAAACAAGTTGTAGAAATCCAAACGTCCCCATCGCCATTCTGGATAGGGAATGAGTAGATTGCAACACGGAAAAACGAACAGGACACCTAGCATGCTGTTTGAAAACACAAGAGAGTTTCCCGGGGATTCTGCCAAAGCAAAGGGCATCAGTGGGAAATGAATAAATATTTTGATATTTCTTTAACTGAATTATTGAAATGCCTAATAATTTATTTTGGTGGTTTTGCTTACAATCTTGGTTTCCTAATTTTTTGTTTTCAGTTTCGGCCAAGAATTTTCTTTCCGGTCTATTCTTAATTAATAGGCAAAAGCCAGGCTTCAAATGTGACAAAAAAAAAAAACATTAAGAAGGATATCATGAATCATTTGATTTCATTTCATAAAAAAATATCAAACTATAAGTAATGCAGGCTGGGAATGTTTTAAAGAATTTCAGGTGAAACGGCTGAACATTGATTTGGTGCTTATTTCATATAATAAACAGAGGAGTTATCAGGCCTTTCTAGGTGGATTTCTCTCAATCTTAGAGGCTTGTGTTTTACTAAATGATGCAGACTCTGAAATTTTATATCCCTAAACATCACCACAGTGTTTAACAGTGATGTGTCCCGGTTCACTAAATCAGCAGCTGTTGACAGAATAAGGTAAAGACACCCAGACTAAAAAGTGGAAAATAAGGGGTATTTTCAAAGCTCACCCATAACACCATATCACATTAACCATCATCACTGGCCAGCTCACTCATCCATCCCCATCTTAAGGAGTGCATGTCCTGACCTCTATACTCCATCATACTTCTTTCTTCACATGATTTGCAGCTGGATTTCATCTGGAGGACTCTGCACACCCAGCTCTCAAGTAACACGTGTGCATTTCTCACGTCTAAAGCATGTGTGTTGGAACCACTAACTATGTTCTGCTGGTTCCCACACATATATTTCAGCTCAGCATCTGTAACCAATACAGTAACAGACCATTCGTTCTCCTCTTCAGCTGGACTGTGTAGGAATTATTGTAGTAAACATCATTAGCCCAGGAGGTCTGTGGCTTTCTCTAAGATGTGAGGTAACTTTTTGTAGGAGTCCTCTATGCAAACTCAAATGTCTGACTTGGAATTTATCCAATTCTACGTTGGCCTTTCAGTAACCAGCAGTTGAAGAACAACACTTATAAGCTTACAGGAAAAAAATATTTTCTTGACTAAATGACATACTGTTTATTTAGAGGTTTGACCAACTCTGTAATTAGAAGTAATCTCAGATATTTTGAAGCCATTGCTTAGTCTGGAGTATCGGATTTAACACATTTAACAAATGCTGCCAGGATTCAGATAAATCTTTTTAAATACATGGTCTTTTTATTCCGCAGGTAAAAACTTTTAACAGATGATATGTGACGTAGAATATGGTTAGAATTTGTAATATTTTAGATGACAAAAATTATTTTTCTATCTCTTTAGTTGTAGGAGCCATTTATCCTTTTTGGTGTTTATCACCACCAGGGGGCGTATTTCATTTTGAGTTCTGTGTGTCTGATGGGGGATGGGTTATTTAAGGTCAATCATGATTCTGTTCAGGTGTTGTTAATAGGTAGAGGCAAACAGTTTTCTACTGTGCTTGGTTGGGATGTATGCCGAATGTACGTGGATCTTAAGGAAAACAGTAAGACAATGGACATTGTACTAAAAATAAATGACTTTAATTTATGTCAAATGGAAGATCGGCATCTTGAGTCTTAATTGAGCGCACGTAAAACCAACGCCTTTCAATAACAACCACCAGTAGCCTAAAATATAGGATTTTAGCCGCTACATTAGTATTTGGTAGAGTCGCTCTGTAAATGGACAGTTTATTGAAATGTCGACTGATTCTTCTTACAGAATTGGTAGATTTATCAGGTTTGTTGTGTGAATTTTCTCACACACACCTAAGTGAGCAGCTTGTCTGTGAGATCCAGGGTTTGTGATGATGGCCGCTAGTTGGGCTCTATGCTTATCATTGTCCTTTTAAGAGACCCATTTGCACCAACATCCAATCACCTCACCATTTCAGGGTATTAGTATTGATTATGTATAAAGCATCAGCCTCTTGGCACAAAGCATTATTTTGCCTGTGCTGTACTCTACAGTAGAGATGATGTTCTACACCTTCTCCTCCAGGCGTAATGATGATCATTATGGCCAATATGTTCGCCAAACCAAAGGACATGTCTTTCATAGATCAAACTCTCTTTACAGAACATCTTTGCAAACTGGAATCTGTATTCTAACTTCACCTTTTCATGTAATGTCTTCTTCCTATCCGAGTGGCCTTTCAGGCCAGGTTTTTACAGGACGCATATAAAAAAACTCCATTTTGAGTTTTCTTCCACCCATTTTCCACATTTCAGTCTATGACACAGAGCCCTTCTCTTTGCTGGGTAGTTTGACTTGTTCAGTAACCCACAGTATTTAGAATGGGGTTTTGTTATTTATAAAAATGAATGTAACACCTCCAGGCATCTGGAAATTGTACCGAAAGTGGAACCAGACTTGTGGAGAACCAAATACCTCCTTCTAATACCTGAACAGGTTTATTTGGATTTTCTTTTCTTTTTCTTTAAAATGTGTGGAACGAAGAAGCTGCCTTCTTGAGGTGTTGCATTATAATATTTCCACCCATGTGCTTTATCAGATGTTGTTGTTTTTAACTCATCAGAAGCTTACGTAGCAGTTCTGTTTTCCTTTGGGTTTTCCCAACCTCTTCAATTGTATAATAACATTAAAACCTCTAAATCTGGAGAAACTCAATGTTTTTGGCATTTAGCTGGAAAAGCATAAAGGGATTTTTAAAACAAGAAAGGTTTAAACTGACTTTAAACATCATGCTGAGACACACATGGACCTGTTTAGAGACATACAATTCTTTATATATTTAAATAATAACATGTTTGCTTGTAGCCTTTTTTCATATGTTGACTAAAAGGAAGGAAGTAGCTCTTATCTCACTGATGGGAATCTTTAGAGATCTGTTTTGCTTTGTCAGAAAGTTGTGGTTTAAATAGTAAAGCAAACGTTAACTAATGCCTTTCCTCACATGTTCTCCAGGAGATCAAGGCTCTGGTGTGGCTGTGATGAAAACTGCAGGTGGTTCTTATTAGTGCCATTGACAGTTTGATTTACAGGATTTAAACAAGCGCACATCCCTTTGACCACATCTTTCTCCCACTAAGACTCCACAGTGGGCACACAAACCTCGTAAACCTGCCGCTCTCTAACCACACACATTATGCAAACAGTTACTGCAGTGCGCTGCACATCTATTTCACTCTTTGTCTCCTTACACACATGCAGAGTCCTTTGGTTTCCTTGGGAACCGTCCATTAGCCCATTTAGCCGTGTGTCCTATTAGCATCAACCTCCCATCTGTCTACTCAGCCTCAAAGGAGCATCCGGTGTGTTTGTGTCTGCACTGAAGGTTTGCTGCCCCCCCTCACAAACTAATCAAATATCACATTAACTTCCATCAATTCCCACCTGCACTAGCGACACTGCAAATAATCATTATCCCTGACCTCCCTGGTTGGCTGCCTGCCACCCGTCCCATCCACCAATTAAACCCCGCAGCTGACAAGCCAGCTGACTGTCACTTCCTGCCCTGTGTCCAATTGGATGGGATTGAGGAGGTGACCCCGGGCTGGGATAGGCTGAATGAGGCTGTCGACCCCTCAGGTCAAGGAGAGCAGATCTAAATGGTTGTTAATGGGGTAACCATCACACAGGCAACCCATTTCTTAATGGGGTCATTACATCTTTACAGTAGAATCATTTGAGGAGATGTTTCATCTCTCTGGATCTAATTTACTGTCAAATCTGATTTTATTCAAACTCAAACAACTTTGGGGATATTACTGCAAGTTGAGACAAGCTCTGTGATGGTCTTTAGGTGCCTTGGAGGAAAAGTAAAAGTTGCGTCACTATTTATGCCTCATATCTGCTTTATGTTATCATGCTTTCCATTCTTAAACAAAGTCAGCTCCTCACATCTAAAGAAAGAAAAGACACAAACAGTGTTTGAATATTTGAATTAAATCATTTTTTATGTAATTTCTTAATCTAATGAATCACCTTTGAAAAGCACTATTTTTGTTTAATTACTGCATTATTAACCCCCTAAACGCTAACTGAGAGACTTTGTCTATGAAGGATGAGAGCAGTGATAGAAATCCTCCTTGAATCAGGTTTCTAGAAGCTGAACTTTAAACCAATGAGTGGAGCTTCAGGCTGATGCTGCAATATTTTCCCCTCAAAGATAAGATCGATTCTACATCTAATTCTTTGCCAATACTTGACTTTTCTTTCTTTGTTTAAGAACAGGAAACATTTCTGAATCTGATCACAGCTATTTAAACAGTCCAAGGTCATTAACTCTTTGATTGTCAGAAACCTTCATAAAAAATAAAAATAATAATAATACTTGAGTAACTATTGGGTCTTTGAAAACACATGAGGACTAAGCAGCAGAATGGTAAACATACACTGCTTGGGAAAAGTTTGGGAAAGCACGTATCATATTTCAAGTCTTAATAATGAGCCAACTGTATTAAAAAAGTATTTTTAAATTGAATTGAATTGAAATGAATTAGGATCTTATGTCTCAAATCAACACAAGCAGAGGGAAACGATAGCTGTGTGTAAATTACAGATCTGGATGATTCAATGATTAGATGAATGTAGAGTCATTTAAATAGGCTGACTAGTTACAATTACTGAAGGGTAACTCACCCCACAATCCTCGTCTATGTATCTAAGCTGTATAAACTACCATTTTAACATGACTCTGGGATTTTTTTCTTATCTTAGATTTTCATGTATGATTGTCTGGTTTAACAATATTTGTTAAAACATTTTTGAATTCAACAATGACTATTGCAGCTGAGTTTCCCCATTGGTTCAAGCTGTACATGCTACTAAACGCCTACTTCACTTGAGCAGGCATCCATCATCATCGCCCCAGATTCAGAGATAAAATCAGCTCACTCAGACATACGCCTC
The DNA here is from genome assembly GCA_034780135.1 of Jordanella pulchra. Taxonomy (NCBI): domain Eukaryota; kingdom Metazoa; phylum Chordata; class Actinopteri; order Cyprinodontiformes; family Cyprinodontidae; genus Jordanella; species Jordanella pulchra. Next base: position 8,130 of record JAUZNJ010028821.1, on the reverse strand, counting down.
GGTCTTCTGCTTCGCTGAGTCAGCATCTTGAACCAGTGGTCAAACAGATGAAACCCAAAAGATTTCCCAATAAGTTTTAGCTCATCTGACTGAGATAAATCTAATGTCAAATCATAACACCACACTGGACCGCAGACTTGGTTCTATCCAATTTTTATGCATCTAAAAATATTTTTATGACATTTAAAATTGAGCAAACCCTGATTCATTTGCATTTCCTTTTATAATAAAACTATTCTATGTATTGTCAGACCCTAAGCTAACCACCACTCATGGTGGAGCAGTTTTCATCAGCTCAACTTAACATCACTGGCTAATAGCAACAACCAGATGCATTAACAGCCTTTCAACCTGAGGAGGGCGCTAAACAGGCCGTCTTTGACACAAAGACAGGATTTCAATAAATGTGCAGTAAATTATCAAAATAATTCCTTGGACATGTAAAAAGCACTAAAAGACGTGTAATCATATAGTTTATCAACAAAAAAACTTGATTTAGGGGAAAGTTGTTCTTTTAATACTTGATCATCATCTTTTCAGCAGTTTTTTCAAAAATAAGCCAGCTGTTGCTTTATTCACACAAAAACAAAATCAGACATTGACTAAATTTTTATGTCATAGTCCTTGATAAAAAATAAATGAAGCCTAACACCTGCAATCAGTGGTTGTCCTTAAAAATAACTATGGTTTAACAGGACACTAAAAACTGTCCATCCTCTGTCTCTCCTGTGGTTGTTTCAGAACCACTAAAATTTGCAGCTCGAGCTGCAGATCGCGGCGCTACTCAACACAACGAGATCTCATCTAATTAGAAATGGCCTCAGGTCACCACTACACACAATTCACCATCGAAGCATGTGTATTTGTGTGCAAACCATCACTTTGTTTGTTCAATTCCAAGGAGTCAGCAAGTTTCCCAATGTGGCCTCAGGCCTCATCGTCAGATCCTATAACAAGGAGCTGGTCAATCAGTCTCTGATCGATACCTTTCTGGGGCCTGACATCACACATGTGTGTGTGTTTGGGCTGACTAACTCAGACCCACTGTACACCACTCGTGCTGCTGGGACTCTGGTGGAAATGAAAAAGCAGCAGCGTTTTGAGCAGAGCTCTGTGTGTCCATGAGGGCATGCTGGCACACAGAGAGGAGTCAATAACGTCGGTCTGAGGGAGCGGCGCAGCGGCCCTGAGTGTGAACGTACTGGAAGCAGAGGGAAAGAAGCCCAATAAACAAGCAAACACAGCACTACTGCAGATTGCTATAGAGCTTAAGTATACAGAACAGACACATTAGAGAGTCCATCCCCCCCTTAGACCGACACAAAGAGCTGATCCTGCATCTGTGGAGGGATGTATAGAAAACAGGATGTGATCGAGGAAAATGGACTAGGTGTATTTCTTTCTTTTCAGGATGTGGGGTCTTATTATTTTTTACATAGAGAATAGGCATTTTATAATTCAAGAATCTGTTAATTAAATTTAATTCAAAGCTTTTTTTAATCAAAATATTCTCTATTCTTTTATGGGTGTTTAACATACATTTCCACATATACCTGAAAGTTATATTAAATCTCTTAAACTTATTCATAAATTGTTATTTCAAATTAGTTAGAAACTGCCCCTTAAAAAATATCATTACAGATTGCAAATTTTTATATGTAATGATTTTATATTTGTGTCATGATAACAGGAGTAAATGGACCAAAGTGCAAACAGCAAAGTTCAGACCAATGTGATGGATATTGACATTCATAATAATAAAACAAAACAAACAAAAAAAATAAAAAATACAAAGAACCTGTATGAACAGAGGAGGATAAAAGTAAAGAGCTGAGGAAGAAGATGTTAAAGAAGATGAATATAAAGAATCCAAAACCTGGTTAATAAAGAATAAACTAAAGGGGAGCAGTAGGGATCATAAATAATAAGAAAATACTTAAAGAAAATGAAACCTATGGAAACCCCTAAAGGACAAAACAAACAGAGCATGATCTAAAAAAAATAATAAATGACAAAGGAAGGATGAGTGAAGGAATGCAAACCTAAAATAAAATAGAACCAAACACGCTGGCGACAATATGAGAATGTTTAAAGCTTCATTTATTAAAAAAAAAACCTTGAACCCACTGGTTAAATTATGTTGACTTAAACTGCAACACAAATACACCCTGATCCAATAACTAGGAGTCTCCCTGAAGAGAAACAAGCAGCATTATTACCCTAAAGATGGACTGAATCTGACTGATCTGAGTCTATGTACCAGATCTGAATCAGTCCATAGATGAGATTATAGGCTTTGGTTAGAACAGATTGTATTAGGATTACTTCAAATAAACTGAAATAAATTAAAATCAAATGACTTTCTTTTCTACTAAATGGGAAAAAAAATCAGAGAGAGAAGTCAGAGGTTTATAAATCTACAAAAAGCCCGTGGTGGTTTATGGTCGGTACAGAGGAATCAAAATCTATACATATGCAAATAGAAAAGAAAACAATGCATGTTTTTTGCATTTTAGAAGTTGCTGAATTGGGAATTTTACTTTGACTATTTCCCATAAATACACAGAAACTTGTGAAAACAGTGAATAAGGGACAGTTACAACATAAACCATCAGGGACCAGTCAGACCTGAAACAAGTGTTTGCCAAAGGTTCCTGTCACTGTGTGCAGTAAGAACTGGCATTGGGGGAATGCAAAGTTATCTCGGCTTTTGAGAAAGAGCCTGAAATATATCACTTCCTTGTGCGACATGATGGAAAATTTCACAGACTTCACCCAAAAGAAGAGGAAGACTACCGTGGATCCGGTTCATCCTTAGGAACATTTTTAGATGCCCGAAGGTTCCATGTTCATCAACAAAGACAATAATACACAAACATAAATTGTTTATGGATGTGTTTCAATCAACAATAAGCACTAAACCTCTGAAGACGACAGTCAGGAAGTTAAAGCTTGAGCACATCTGTCCTGTTGTATCTAGTTGGGTAAATGTGATTCCATCTATCCTTTTTCAATGAGCTCTTTGAAGCCTTTCATTAGAACAGCTTGATGGAAACAGCATCATTTTAATCAACTTACTAAGTTTTTGCTCTCGGTTTTTGAACTTTTTTCTCTAGACAGTAAGGAACATCACAGATACTAGCCAGTCAGTCAGTTAGTCAGGTGTCATAAGTCAGTTTTTATGGATTTAAAGCCGTTCAGCAGTGGAAGCAGCTGGATATTGCAGCAGACAGTGGCGAAAAGGAAAAAGAGCAAAACTATTAATAAGGGTTTTCTGTGCAGCAGTGGCAGCGACATCTCAGAGGATAAACGTGTGTCTGCAGCGTCACAGTCAGCTGACCTGTCGCTCTACGAACCTTCACGTCTCTTTTGGATCGTTTTATCCAAATACTGACTAATTCCAACATTTTATTGTCCCTCCACTGTACACCTCCGTCTATGCTGTCCTCCATGATTGTTGGAACAGATTTTCGTTCCATGCTGTCAAAAGATTGACATTGCCGTCATACTAATCCTGGTCACTTGTCTGTTCAGTCAGATTCTGAAAGATCTGACCTGCAAGGGATTTAAAACCAAACGCTAATGTGGCCCAGATCAGGTTGGAAAGAGTCCGATTATATGTGACTGGGCCTGTTCACAATCAGGGAAGAATCTCACCTGAGTCACTTTAAGGCAAAAAGAATCTGATTTGGTCCACATTGATCTGAATATAACTGCTTTCTGCTTTTTTTTAACACAACTAGTTTTGCAGTGGATATCACAAAGGCCTGCTCTATAGAGCTGAGGAGGTGCTTTCACACCAAACCTCTCTGGTTTCTGGGATGGATTATGGTGGTATAAATCCATCCGGGACCCTGAAACCAGGTACCATAACCTGGCAGTTACATACGGTCTCCCAACTACGATCCCAACTTAAAAGAAGCCAAGAAGAAGAAAAATAAAAACCCAAATCTGACGACCAAAGGATTGGGTTTTACATGGAACAGTGAACAGTAAAACAACTAAAACCTGAGCTCTGACAAACTGTTGTGTTTGTTACTCTATATCCAAATATTATATTTTCCATTCGATCGTAAAGGAAGACAAATTAATTTAGATTTTTGTTTTCTAACAGGACAGAGTTTGATGTTCTGGAAAATATTCATTTTTTCCTCATGCATTTCCTTTATCCTTTTCTCAGCAAGCTATTTCGTCTCATGTGTTGGTGTGTGTGTGCGTGTGGAGGTCGGGGGGGGGGGGGGGGTACACAGCCATGTGTGACGTGTAATTTTTTATTATTTGCACCCCTGCAGCTTTGAGTAGCGGCTCATTATCTGTTTAGATTCCTATCTTTTGTGCCTTGGGGCTGTAACTATCGCAAAACCATCGATTTGTTTCGCTTCCAGAGACAATGGACGATGAATTAATGTGTGAGGGAATAGATTTCCAACTTGCCTGGTTTAGCTGAGGCAAAAACAGCATGTTTCTTATTTATTTGGGGTGCATAACCCAGACTCAAGCTAAGAAATGTTTTCCAGAGGTCACAGCGTTGTTGCTTGGAGTTAGGTTTAAAAACATTAGCATTATAGACAGGGTCTTATATCATCATCAGTTTCATTATTACTGAGCAAAAAGGGTAAGAAATTTTTATTTAACAGAAAAAAATCAAGCAGTGATCTTTGTGGGAATCTCTGTGACTTTTTGCCAGACTTCTGTCTTTGGACAAAAACTTTATAATTACTAAAAATGCAAAACATTTCCTAATTTTTATAACTACATAAAAAGATATTTTTTCAACTCAACTTTCTACTTTTCTCTATAAGGCATTTTGTGCGAAACAACTCATGAAGACCTAGTTTTATTTGCAGCATTTTGCCAGTAGAAATGCTCCTTTGCCCTGGAAATAAATCAAGTAAAACTTTTCTGCATCCATGAGAAGAAAATATTATACCATAAATTGACTTTGGTTTTATGATAAATGCCAATATTTTCCTGCCAGTTTACTGTTTATTAAAAGTGCTTTTACACCAGGAGCTGCAAAGTCTCACCCTTATTGTCAAACATGAGCTTTTTAAATAAATAAAAAAAAAATGCTTGTTTTATTAATTTTTGTGCTGAATGTTACCATCCTCCATTACACCACAATGGTGTAATCAAAGCTGAGATGTAACCAGTTTAATACAAGAAAATATGTTAGATTTGTGTTTTTTTCATTAAAGTTAAAACTATATATCTTCATACTTCAGGAAAAGAAGGAGAATTTCTTTTCTCAGAGGGCAAATTTACTTCTTTATTCACATCATTTGTGAAAATGTGCAAACATAGTGCAAAGGCTTGTTTCTAATTTCTAAGAGTCCTGGAGATTGATGGAAAACGAACCAAACCAAACCGCTAATTTTGCTAACACTACATCCACACAAACATGCATACAGATAAGATATATTCTCATGGTAAACTTTGCTGTATTTATTTCTTTTTTTTCTCCTAAAAATTACTAAACATAAAGGACTGCGTCAGTAAAGCATCAGGTTATGACTCCGTTAAATGGTATGTCCGTATTATCTAATGGATTGAAGTCTGTTGCATTGTGATGAAATCTACATTCTTGAGTCATTTTAGCCATTTTGTACCATAAATTGACAACAGTTAACAAAGTGTCATATAAGGATATCTGATTTAGTTTGGATTTTCAGTTAACCTTTTAAATAACTTATATCCCTTGACTTGACTCGTCATAGGATCACTTTGGAAAGATACAGTTCAAATAACGGTGAGCAACGAAAGGATCTAGAACCATATGATCTGTTTTAATCTACCAGGGTTTATGTTGGTTGAAATGTAAAAAGAAAACAGTGAATGAAACACGTTTTTCACAGTCACACTGATCTGCTTTATACACTTGCACAATATGGGAAGCACAGAAAAGAAAAAAAGAAAAAGTAATAGGTTGACAACAGTTCTAAGAACCCTAAATAATACGGAACTTCATTGACGGAGATAAGGAGGCATGGGAATAACTTCTGAGAGATGGAGAAACAACAATAAACATCCAAAGTCCCCACCACAAGCACTAGGCTTTTCCTCAGAGAAAAGACTTCAAATATTGGTGTGTGTGCTGAGATTGGGTACGGTTCCAAATGTCAAACAGGGGTTAGAGCTTTTAAAAAGCTAAAAAAAACAGTAAGAAGGGAGATAAAAGATGTTTGCTGATCCAAGGCAGTAACACTCCACACGACACAGAGCTCAACAGAATAAAAAGTTCACCCGAAAAAAAAACAAAAAACAAAAGATGGATAGATGTTCAAGAGGAAGGATTAGGAGCTAAGCTTGCTGGGAAAAGAGGAGAGAAATTGAGAAAGGGATGAAAATAGGGGGCAGTGAGGAGATGGAAACAGATGCCTGAAAGGAAAGGAGAGAGGCTGCAAAAGACAAAATACTGGGTTTGGTGATGTCAAGAGAGATCAGAATGGTGATGTAGTGATGGACAAAGGAGGAGACAGGTTAAAAACATACAGACAGATACGTACAAAATGTTAAAAAGAGCCAATTCTGTCTGTTTCTTATCTGCTTTTTTCCCACAGAAAACCTACTATAGCAATAGATTTTCCATTTGTATTCAGCCAGTTTTACTCTCCTTTCAGAACAACATACTGTAGCTAGGCACTCAAGATTACCTAAATTAAACAAAGCCAGAATATTAAGTTCATCAAAAGTTTAAAGCAGGATTAGATCCTAAAATATTATTTAAATATTAATTTAATAAGTTCACAAAGTAATGTTCAGTGTATCACCAACAAATACCATTAATTGTGGCACAACAGAAACCTGACAGAGTAATTCCGGCTCCAGAGATCCAAATCTCAGGTGGGAGAATCTGATCTCACACTGATTAGTTTGTCGTGATTTTCTGGGCATCACAGGAGATTGTCAATAAGAAATCTGTCGAAGAAATAAAGCATGAGTAGATCAGCAGTTCATCTGTAGATAAAGAGCAGGCACATGTGAAGCTGATGCCGGTGGTAAAATAAAAAAATCACTGTCATTTTTCTATTTAGAGCCTACAAGTCCACTACCATGGTGTAATGATGCAATCCTGACATGATCATAGTCCAACTGTGCAGCATCTTTTCTGAAAATGCTCCCGGTAGAAACGGGTGTCTGGCAGAAGTCGTGGTGAAGCTGTTCTGCTGCGCATACATGCTGCTTCCACATACAGTGGAAGTGATTGCTAAAATGGATGGAGGATGGATTAAAAACACCGATTCTTTGGTTGAAGAATGAATGTTTGCATTTGACGTCTTTATAGAGAAGAATGTCCGTGTTATAATAATAAATGTAATTGTTTCTGAAACAAAACCACAACTTGTTGAGGGTCTAATATTTTTATTAGCACATGTGTTTTAGGAGACAGGGATAAATTCTACTTAGCTTACCCAGCTCACACAGTTAGTCCAACCTTTAGCAGCTGACCCAGCTAGGACAACAGCAGGGTCAGTTTATGGCAGTTAAAGGTTCGTTTTATGGAGCGAGAGAGTGATAGTAGAAAAAAATCAAAACATAAAATGGGTTGATTCCAACATTTGAACAAAGTTTTAATATTCATGGAGAGTTGGTTGAGATGTGAATAACCTAAATCACCAAGACTGTGCCTACTTGGTGACAAACACAAATGTGAGAAATCATGTGACACAATGTTGGGAAGATTAAGTAGAAGAAAGATAAAAAAACCAAATTGAACAGCCTTCGTTCCTTATATGTCTACTACTTCTTAATAGTGTGAATTACAGTAATAATTGAGATGTAGTGGTTAATTTACAACTTTGTATTCCTGTACCTCGCTGCTTTTTCTGTTTGTTTTAGCTTTGTTTGTGCTTAGTTTCGCATTTATATACAAGATTAAAAACTCAATACAAAAAAAAAGGATCCAGTTAACCCAAAAAGTTCTGTTCTCGGACCGTGGGAAGAGGACGGAGTACGAGAAAGAACCAAACATGAGCAGTGAAAACATGGAGACTCCAGGCAGAGAGCTTGCAGGGTGTGATTCAATCTGTAATGGTGGAAATTAACAGTGCTAACTGTTGGGATCCGGAGCCTGCCGCTCCATCTTTCCTCCAGCAGAGTGCGCCGTGGGTCTCCTGGGCTGGAGCCCTC
>JAUZNJ010028820.1:0-15824 GCA_034780135.1 Jordanella pulchra | reverse complement strand
CCTGTGGTGCTGGCTTAAAGTTACCTTTTATATCTTGGCTTCTTTCTGTATGTCTGTTTTTGTCTCCTTGAACCCCAGTCGGCCTCGGCAGAGTGCCCTACCGGCGAAGTGTCCTGTCGGGTCCCAAAACATGTACTAAACATTCCTTTCGGGAGCCAAATCGTGTGCTAAAGTGCCCTCTACAGAGGTGAGGATGTGCTACAGTATGTGTGCCCTTTTTATTCTTTCTGCCTCTGTCCTGCAAAAAGTCTGTGCACGCCGGTGTGGAGGACCTATAGCTGTGGCTGCAGAGCGTTACTGAAAGGTTCGCCTTAGGGGACCTAAGTACAAATACACTGAACATTTTTATGTATTTGTTTATCAGGAAAAACTGATGAAGTTCACGGTTGTGCATCGTTTTCCTTTTTACATCATTTTACGATTATTTACTACCTTACTTTAAAGCTTTGACAGATTAATTGTGATTAATTGATTATTGAAATAATCAGCAGCTGAATCAAATTGTTAAAAACTGCATAATGAGGACAAAAATCTAACAGCAAAATATGAACATCTTCCTTGAAGAATAAATAATCTTTTTGATTTGTGTTAATAGGTATGTAAACATATGCTTTTTTATAAACTTTTTTTGTCATTTGAAATTCAGTTTAAATGCACAATAAAGTTTTTTTACTTTCAAATATTTTTTTAATTAGAAGTGTTTATTTACTGAAAATAATAATCCATAGCTTAATTGATTACTAAAACAAATAGTTCCTACATGCTTTACTTTATGTGTTTTTCACAGAAAAGTGAAAAAATTCAGGGTTGTCGTTGTAACATGAAAAATACAAAAAAAATCAAATTTGGTTTGAATTCTTTTCCAAGGCTCTATTCTGTAGGTTTGGAGGTAAGCGAGCCAATATGGGAGTCATGCAAACTGTTTTCTACCGATTAAAGAATATAAATATTGTATTTCTGTTCATTGTCTTTGTTCATGTCTGAGCCTGGCATACAACATTGTCTTTACTAAATGCAGATTATTCCTGTTTGGTTTGTGAAATAATAAATCCCTCTGCAGCTGGTAACCTTTAAGAAAGAAGTAAGATCAGGGGAAAATAAAAATATACCCATTAATGGTCACTGTTGTTTCTTCTTGTGATATCCTGCATTTAATTGGTCTCTGAAGAATTGAGCAGAGATTGAATGTTTTTAATTTAGATTACTGAACAACTGGTGGGCACATGCAGAGTGTTATCTGCTCAGATGTTCCGAGAGGCTGGAGGCGGACCCAACTTAAGCAAGAAAAATCGCACCGTTTAGGAGTCAAACATGTGGTGAGGAGTCACAGAGGGCATTCTGAAGCCTGTGCTGTTTTCTATGGCAGAGAGTGTGTGAGGGAGCCAGAGTCTACAGGCATTATCGCCTCCTATTTCTTACATTTTGTGTCGTTAGCGGCGCTCCCTGTAGACGCAGCCTGCTGCCAGCTGCTGCTCTGGCCTTCTGGAAAAGAGGCTGGCAATTAGACCTTGTGCTTAAAACAAGGTGAGTCGAGACCTTTTAATGTTGCACTATTTCTGAGCTCCTTGCACATGTGGCCGCTCATATTTCTGCTGCGTTGAGGCCTGAGTGTCTGCAGGGCTGAGGCAGTGGGTGGCTCAGCAGCTATTAAAAAGGGTTTATTTGCCCAATAATTTAAGCCACTTTTTTATTTAATCTGTCATATATAAAATCATTTTTCATACTCTGACTTTTATGAGATGCTTTATTGAAGGCAATGATGTGATATCGTGTTCGCTTGGTTACAGATTTCTTCTTCAATTATGAATTAATTTTCATATTAAATCCTAATGATTGATTCATGAAACCAAAGATTGATTGAAAACATATTTTCCACTGTCTTTACTGACCATTACTCTATTCATTTCCTGTTGAACTTTTATAAGTTTCAAGGATAAAAATGTTGCACAATTACACAGTGGTGTAAATCAAATACCAGCTTAGAAATTATTTTAATGTCAGCAATCCAATTTGACATCAGATTTGACTGGAAAAAATTGACTTTAAGTCTTGAAAATTGGAAATTAATTGATTATTGACATTTGAATCAGGTTTAAACTTGACCAGAGGTGGCTGGAGAACCCAAACATTGTTCTCTAGTAGGAACACTACTTCAACATCTTTTACTCAAGTAAATGTAAACATTAGTCGTGCAAGAAAGAGTAAAAAAGTACTTTTGTATAAAGGCTACTGAAGTAATGAGTAGTTGTTAGACCATAATTTAATGATTATTTCATGATTTAATGTTTAGAAATGATGTAATCAGACAGAGTTATGTGTAAGTTCTGGTATTTCGGGAGACTAAAATAAATAAAACAGAAGTGATCCAAATCAACCCGACCCTATGTAAGAAAGTAATCACCCTCTCTTTGTTAAATCATGGATCAACTGTATTTACTTTCATTTTTTCTTTAAAGCTGGGTCACATTTTACAAGCCATAAACAGGACAAACCTTTCTAAGGCACCGAGACTCCAGTGAACTACAGTGAAATCCATTATCCACACACAGGGAAAACACTGTTTGTGGATAAAAAAGAAACTCTTTTCAAAATGTGCTTTACAGATCACAGTGTGTTGATATTTACTAATATCAATGTTGCTGCTAAGGTCAATAGATTGGTCTTCAATTCGAGGGAATTCGCACCTGGGAGTGAACAGTATGATTGGAAAAATGTAATTTGAAAAGAATACAATTAGAAAATATAAAATCTTTAAAAAACAGTTGAAAAAAACATATTTTAAAAAACAACTGCCTGCGATGAGACAGGCTTACAGTTTCACTGGGTCGTTGCTCAGGAGGACCGTTATGTGTTACCATCGCCTCCATTAACACCATTTTTGAATTAAAGTAGTTGCTCAGTTGGCAACACTGAGTAAGGCTAAGACTCCTCTGAGGTCTACAGAGCAGGAGTGGGATCCTGAAGCTGGTTGCTCAATGCTGATTGGCCAAACACACTTAAAGATTTTTGACTGACAGGGGCCAGACAGAGGGGAGGTTTTCCTCATGAGACTCAACAAGAGAGAGAAAAAAACCAGTCGTCTTGTACCGATCTCTTGCCATGGTTTCAGGAGGTTATTGTTTCAGAGCGCCTCACAACAGCTGTTTTCACCTGTCCTAGTAATGCTTTTTATATTTTGCATTTTTACATTTTTTTATTTTACATTTACAAATGTTGATGCAATATGTAGGTTTGGTTTGAATTAGCACCACTGAGCCTCCCGTGCTTCAGAGACCAGCGGCCAGCACTGCTTTGCCTTCTGTCACCTGGATGTATGCAGTCGATATTAGTTCTCCTGGATGAAGTGAAGGTTTGCAATTTGATCCTCTGTGCTGACCCAACTGCTATCATTTGGACTATCATTTGAAAACTTTCTTATAAATTGGTTGCTTCTCTGAAATGCTTAGGTAACAAATAATCAATGGAAGCGATGCCTAAAGAGAAAAAAGCCTGTTTTATAGCACTGTATGCTGTTCTCCTACTGCTCTGTAAAGGTTTGGTGCTGTAGCTCAACATGATTGCTGTTTCATTATCTACAAGGATGGGGGTAACTTTGTAATTCCATCCTACCTCTCATCTCTCAGATCAGACCTTGATAAGAGAGAAGAGGAAAGGCTGTCTGTGTTTAGACTGCTGTACCTTGTTTCCTTGGACCTTACCCAGCAGACCTTGAGTCTATTCAGCATCAAGCATAAACCAGCAAAGGCACTGACAGTAATGCTGTCTCTGCTTATGTTTTCCTCTTTTACATCCACCAAAAAACGTGGAGGCAGCATAAATACAACCTGAATTTATGGAATAAACCATTTATTTGGAAGGTATATTTCACAAAGACAGTCGCAAAGTGCCACACAAGTTATAAAAAGTTATAAATATTGAAACCACAGTGAACAAAAAAGGCATAAAAACACAAAGGAAGCTACTATAAACCACTAGGTAGTGTTTTAACTGTAAGGAATTGTTTAAATAATCTGGCCACTTAATTTATGCTGTTTGAAAATGCTTTATTTTTGTGTCGCAGATTTAAACATGTCAGCATACATGACAGTTAGAGCTACTTACTTTGTGTATCCATATACATGTTTATCTAATAAAATTGATTTTTCTTGCAGTAATTTCAAACAAACAAACAAAAAAACAATCTCTAAAACCCTATAGATTAAATTAATTTCTTTCTGAACTGGTAGAATTATGTTTAGGTGATATTACCCCATAAAAAGCCACGTTATGTTTATTTTCAAAGATTAAAAGCTGTCATCTATCAGTATGCTTTTAGGGGGAAATGGTCAGAACAAATTTCAGATTTTTTTTAGCAGATCCTTTAAAACAGGACATCAATCTGTGATCCATTAAAGTAAAAGTATTAAGAGTCATGTTCAGCATTGCTAAGACTCTACGGTGTTTTTTAAAATATAATTGTAGGTGATCTTAGGGCAGTAAAGGGTTCCTGCATTGTAATAACAGTTTTTTTCTGCAACATACATAAATGTATAAAATGCATGTGTAAAGTAGTTTATGTGCATGTGTTTTAAATAAACCTGCTCATATCAGTATTTATGTTTAGTGTTTATTATGACTTCTCATCAAATCCTCCAACAATGCTAACTGTTAGCATTTCACTCCCTCTGCCATAGCTAGCTCCAATTAAACAGCAACCAAGTTGACCGACTGGTTGATAAGTTAACGATCAGAGGAACCCAGCAGATTGTTTTTGGTTACTAAATAATATAAAGCTAGTCCTCCTGGATGATGATGAAGTGGCAGTGAAGAGCCCTGCTGACTTTGCAGCAATACTTTGTAGCATTCAAAGTTTTTGGGATGTTTTGGGTTTTATTTGATTAACTTTTCTAGGTTCGTTCCCTCTTATGTTTACTTTAAAATTTTTTTAGGGGGCTTTGCCTTAAGCCTGTTGTTATTTTTTCTATTTAGCTCTTGCTGTATTCTATTGTTTTGCCATTGAGGGTTTTGCCATGCAAGTTTGTGTTTACAGGATCTTCTATTATCCAGTGTCCCAGCCAGCTCTTTATTGTCTGTCTGCCTGCTTCCATGCCATCCTGTAAGTTCATTTTTTGTGAATAAGTCCCAAGTATCCATTTCATGCCACTCAGCCCTGATTATCTGCATTTTGTCTGCAGACCCACAAGAAAGCCTCGACAGCTTTGAGATCAGTTCACAGAGGTTAGCTGCTCAGGAAGGACACCCAGCCATCTCTCTGTGGCACCTTCCTGCTGGAAGACATCAGCCTGGCTGTTGCCGTCAGTGACTTCCATTCCTGTTTTTCAGTATTAGGTCCTGTTTCTCTCCTAGACATAGCTACGGGCTGAGCTTTTACTGTGGCACACTGGATATGCTCTCTTTCATCCCTTTGACAGGAAAACTGTCTCAGAGCTCATCTGTTTAGCTGTTTCTTTCATAGACAGAGACTCCTGAAGAGCTAGTTTACCGTTTCCTATTCCAACATAGACAGAATTTATAGATCAGTGCTTCTATGTTTTTTTGTACGTCTGCTTTTGACTCCTTGAACTGACGGTCATCAACACAGAATGGCTACATGCCACATGCTCATCCAGGAGGAGGAAACCATGTAAAGTAAAGGAATCAATGAGTTTAGTTAGATAAAAAATCGCCTGTGTGATCTGACATAATTTTCTCTTTAAAGTGTCTTAAATTAAAATGTTGTAAATGTGTTAAAAATAAACTGAATTGAATGTCAGGTGAACCTAAGGCGTTCTTAGGCCTGTAGGGACATGTGGTCCCTCCCAATAAAGAAGTTGAACTTCAGCAAAAATCAAACATTAAAATGTTTAAACAAAGACTACTTTAATTTTGACTTCACCTTATTATGTGACACATACTGACAGAACAGAAAAGAAAGAGATTTCTTCATAATTATGCTGAAATTCTAATCTCCACTTCGGTTTGACAGAGGAAAGACTAAAACAGGGGATGTAAATCAACAGAATCCCCTGGATTCATCAGATTTAGTTGTCATCCATGCTATCTCCTTTCTCTCACAAATAGGAGCCAGTCTAGTCAATGCACCACAACCAGAGGAGCCGGACAGGAAGGGTAAAGAGGATTTGGTACATTCCAAAGGATGGGGCGATGCATGGATGGATCCTACACACATCATGCTTGGATTACTGGCACAGCAATGAAGGAGTGGAAGATGAACATAGTTGATGTAAAGCCCGCTTTATTGTGGGGGTTCAAACAGTTTAGCCTCTTTGCTTTGTCGAAGGGGGGGATTCAGTCCAGTCAGCTGCTGTTTCTACCGGGGGAGTCACTCTGACACCCGGGTCTTTGGGTTTCTTGATACACTTTAAATTTGCTAGCAAGTTGGATATGAAAAAGCCAACAGAAATATACATAAGCCAATCTATGCTGAAGTAGAAAACAAGGACTTTTTTATTATAGTCCTGCATTTAACTTATCCCAAACATACATCCTGGTTGTAGAGATAAAAATAAACTCTTAATAATAAGTCCACCCAATTTAAAATGTATTAATACCTCTTAAATTGAACTTATCCAGATTTGTTTTTACAGACAACCCCAAGTTGAACTAATCCATAATAATTTGTATGCTGGTTCTGTTAATAATTACTTTTACTCAATAATTAGGTCAATGGAAATAAAAGTCTTGTACTTATCTAAAGGATTGAGGTGATTTTACAGACAAAATTAAAGCGCGGTTGCATGAATGCTTATAGTGTTGATGTACTTGTCTGCAAAAAGCTCTCTGTCTTTGTTCTCCAGGAGGCTGAGAGCATCCGCTGCTCTAACAACACATAAATATGCATTAATCTGTTCTGGTTGGGCGAATTTGAAGAACTGTCAAGCATCAAATGTAAAGGTCATGCTTTGCTTGCTGTAAGGGGAAAAAATCCTGGAGACCACGGTTAGGGCACCATTTGAATAAACTATGCAAGGATTTACAAGCAGTAACCTTCAGGGGGAAAGCACGCCCCCCGTCCCCCACCAGGGAGAAGCTACCATTATGGATGGCTTCCATCACTAACTTTGCCATCCGGGCTCAAACGGTGCGATGAAGGTAAACAGAGCACTGATAAATGCTCTGATTAGGATAAACTTTTGTGTGTTCAGATTATTGTCTTTGTTCAGTCTGGGATTGAATGATTTTTATTAGCTTTTAGAGGAATGAAAAGTCTTTGCACAGTTAATCTCCTCTCGTATGTTGAGTAAAGCTCCAGCGACCTCACCCCCACCCATCTCTTGACCATGACAGCCAGGCTGAATGTGGCAGGTGGAGGTCTTTCAAGCAGAGCGAGGGGTGACCTTGCCACTTTTTTCCCATTGAATCGACTCGGTTCACAACAGAGTGCCAGGTTTGCAGATCCACAGACAGCCTTAGCTGAGCAGAGGGCTGGTCCCGTCCCCGGTCTCAGCAGCCCCGTGGCAACAGATGCCACATGGCCGCCCCAGAGCCTTCAGCCAGCTAGTAGACGTTGGCGAGTGCCAGCCGGGTCACCGGAGCCCATGTCTGTGTCATGCACAGAGAGGGCCTTCTCAGCAGGCGGCCCGGCAGCGTGCCGTCCTGTCCTGTCCCCCTTTTCATGGAGGAAGTGTGTTACAGCTCGTTTGCACGTGCTTTGTGAAGATTTAACCAAGAGACTGCCAAAAGTAGTTAAATGCAAGACTTTATTGCTTTTTAGATTTCTGCCCTAGACAAAGCTGTTAAACACGACCTGAATGTACAGTGCCGTATAAACTATTTGTCTGTTACAGACACATTCTATTTAGTTGTTTTTGTAGTTCCTATATATTTTAGATTTTAATAAACTGAAAATACTAACGAGGAGAATGTCTGATGAGCTGTTCATGTGTTGATGTTCTGATGTTTTAGAAAACAAGAGGTGTCTTCTAATGGCTTTCACAGCAGGAACATGTAGGCTTAATTATTATTATTTTTCCACCTGTGCAATGCATGCTGGGTAGATGATGCAGTTAGGCTACACTTGAACCTACAGAGTAACACAAGAAGGCTAACATTACCAGAGTTGTTTATCACTCTGCATTTGACTGGTGTAAATTCAGACAATGCCACAATGTGTCGCTGCCTCAAAGTTTTCATGAGCCTCTGTTGAAACATACGTGATCAGCTTGTGATCTTCTTTTTACTACGTTTGCTAGAGCTAACACCATTAGCGGAAGCTAACCTTAAATCAAAATAAAAAAGGAAGATAATGAACAACTGTTTAAAATGACAATCATTGTAACACATTGTTCTAATATATCTGAGTAAATGTTTTGATCCTAATGCTAACCGTTAGAAACTGGAGCTCTTTGTAGCTTAGCTCTAAATCTGGCTTAGCTTCTCCTAGCAGCACCAGTTTATTCACCCAACTCTCCTATCTTGGCACAGCTGTTCTCCATCAAGCCTCATCAGCCGGTGTACTAAAGGAGTAGCTGCCAGTTCCTCGGCGCTGAGTGTTTGCCAGCAATTGGTATCACAGAGCCTCCTGAGCTTGTCTCTGCGTTTTCTCCTCGTTGTCTTGAGCCTCCTAGTTATTCTGATTCTCTGTTTCCCTGTTGCCTTTAGGTGATCCATTGGAATTCCTGGATTCACCGATCAGACCCTGGCTGTCTTCCAGTTCTCAGAGCCCTCCTCGTGACGCTATGGAGTTTACCCACTGGTGACGAAATGACGAAAGGAGACGCAGGCTGGTACCTGAGACCTCCAGGGTCATAGCGCTCATCTAATGATGAGGGTCTGGTGAACTTAAGCCCCCTTATCTTTTAAAATAAAACTTTCATAGATTAATATTTTTTAGTTTTTCAAGAAATGTCTGGAAAATACACCATATTCTGTAACCCATCGTATATTGTGTCTCAAAGAGGTGCTTTCGTGGATTCTCCTCCCCAGTCTGCTATGTGCTAATCCTAACATCACAGGACCTGGCACAGAGTGTGATTCTAGCAAACTTGCTGTCACTCAATTAACATGTTGAAAACAACCCAATGAGCTTCTACAAGCTATGATAATTCAAAGGGTCAAACACATAACCCATTCACAACAAAAAACGCAAACAACAGGGGAAAACGACGGGTTGGTTATTGATTTGCAGCTGGCTTAGAATGCGCTTAGGAGGATGGACCTCCACGCTGCTTAAACACATCAGTGCTCCAACTACTGATTGCACTGGTGCAAGCCGACAAAACTGACAAAAACTCCTGGGTAAGTGTTGAAACGTCTTTAGAAAACTGAACGAAATTCTGTTTGCATTCGACTTAAGTCTATTTTATGGCTATCTTGACCAAGATGAGTGAGAATTTGCACAGGTACAATGCAGTAAATCTACTAAGAAAGGTTTTGTTGTTGTTGTCTTTTATTCATGTAAATGCAATTTATGCACCTTTTCCAGTTGCCCAAAAACTAGTTTAAACCTGGAAACAATCGACTTTCAGTGACAGTGGGAACGGCTCACTTACCCTTGTTGTCCTTGGTCAAACGATTCGGCAAGTGCACGCTGATAAAACAGCTTTCAACAGCTTGGCTCTTATCAGCATGCGGTGGGAACACCAGACCTAGGTCGACCCGCTAGTTTATGTGTACCTCACAACATTTCACTGATGATCTGATCTAACAAGCCGAAACAACTCTACTTGCAATTGACAAACATGGCGCAGCGCTGGTGAGAGATTTAGACAGACAAAAAAGTGAAACAGTACAACACACTTACTACGATTGTTCTGTATCATTTACCTCTGCTATGCAGCTTGCCACCAGGGGGGGTTTCCAGTAAGAAGGGAAGCAAAGGCTTGCATCAATCCGCAAATTTCCGTGGGAAAGAGGCTTTAGTAAATATTACTAGCTACTACTCACTCTGTGTCCTGCTTAGCAACCGATAGCTGATTAGTGGCATTAGGCCCCGTTTTCTCTTTGCGCTTCAGATTTTAGGTCTAAATTAATCTCAGAGAATCAACATGTTTCTTTCTTGATGCTTAACAGTACATGCCATGTTATAAATAATCACCCCTCTTATCTAAAGGAAACATTAGCCAGTACAGCAGTGGTGTAGTTGTTTTATGCTGGTCATTTTAAGCTGTCATCTAAAGGCTCTGCTGTCCAGCCTCCTTCTGCAGTCCTTGTATTCTCACTCCGTCAGCTTGGTCAGCTGCACTGCATCCTCAGAGGCCTGTCATGCAGGTTCTCTTGTAACCTTTTCTTTATTTTCCTTTAAAAGAATCCTTTCTGAAAATAATCTCTCTGAAACAAACCCCTTTGCTTGTCCTAAATAGAACAACACATATCTGTTTGGAAGAAGGGTTTTCATTGTGATGTTTAATTATCTTTGCCTTTCCTCCATAATAAAATGATACAGAAGGTTGGAAGTGAATCCCATATTTAAATTAGAAGGGACAAAATGACTATTTGGACTTGGTACAGTAATAACATGATGAATTATGGCACATGTTCTTGAGGGGACATTGCTTGAGGAAATGTTTTAAAACGCCCATGGGAACCGGCACTCATCAATCACACATGGTGTGGTTGGGGCTGTTGTGATGCCCAGAGGACTTCATGCTGCAGAGCAGCCAGTAATCTAAATGGTGACACTGAGCTCCAGGGCCCCCATGGGGCTGCCCGCTCTATCGCCTGCAAAGAAAACAGATCAGGGTAGAGGGATCAAGGTTTGTTTTCTCCCTTTTCTAGGTCATTATTTATTATGTGAAATATCAACGTCCTTGGCTGCAGCATAAGATCTTCCTCCCCTCTGCAATTGACAGATCTCATTATAAGATAAACGTGACAAAGATAGCTCATAATGCTTCAGAGAAATGTAACACCATTAGCAGGTCATTGTCATCGTTCTAATGTGTCCTTTTAAGCTGCTTAGTGAACTGGTGCTGAAGTGTGATACAGGGATTAACCTATCAGAGAGTTGCTGCGGAGGAGTTGAGCCGCCATTGATGGAAATTTTTGGATGTGTGGTGATATCTTCGCAGGCGCTGTGCGGAGTCATGGTGGAGCCTGATTTCGTAAACATACCGATGTTTCTGGGGGAGGAATGCCTTCGGGGTAGAGGCATACAGGACTGGAAATGGTGTGTCTGAATTGCTTCATGTTGCACATCAAATATGTGCATACAGATTTTTTTCTATTGTACCAACAAATGATCTTACTCTATTTAAGAGTAGGCCATTATTAGGTTTCCTGTTGCTGCAACATATTGTGCATCTGGAACTAACTTTATTTATTTTAGAGTCTTGACTAAACCATATTCATCTGTCTGTTTTTGTGAGATGAGGCAGTTTTACTGGTCAATCATTCAGTCGGTATTTACTACAATAACAGGTTTTGGATGCATTGAATAATGTTGCCTGTTATGACTGTAGTTTTATTTTTTCTCTTTTTGTTCCATTTTAACCACAGAGTTCAATGCATTTTGATGGGTTATTGGTTTAAATGGTATGGAGAGTAAATATTTTTTTCTCGTTTACCTTTACCTTTAGACATAACCTAACCCAACCTTGAGTTAAGAGATCGGTAAACAGAGTCTGAATATGCATAATTTAATTTCACTAACGATCAAAGTGTTTAGTTTTAGGCCTCAGTAGTTTGTTGGGGAACATTAAAGAACATCTTGTAGGAACACAGCAGACAGGTGAGGGAGAAACGCAAGGTCAGGTTTTAAGAGGACATCCCAAGTTTTGAACATTTCCCAGAGCTCTGTTCAACCTATCATGGAGAGAGGGTGGACCAACTGCTGCCCTACCAAAAGATGGACGTCCACCTAAACAGACAGGCCAGGAAGGGAGAACATTTAGAGAACAAGCATTCAAGAGTTCCCTGGAACTCTAGAGGAGTTGCACACAGGAATCGCAGATTCAAAGGATCAACATTTCATGTTTGGAACTGAAATTTATTATAGAACTGAAGGTTTAAAAATGACCAGTTCAATTTTCTATACAACAGTATTTATTTCAAAACAAACTAATATAGTTTTAATTGAGTTTAATTCATTTTCTATCATGTTTAAATTGCATTAAAGCAGATTCAGGCAAAGCAATTCAAGTTCAGTTTCTGATATAGGTCTGCGACTAACCATTATTGTTCACACTGACTGTGATGGTGTCTGTATATACGTAATATCTTGATATTTTTAATTATATACGTAATTTTTTGATATTTTTTATTCTCTGTACATACTTAACATCTTTTACATTTTTGACTCTCTTTTCCCACTGCACTGTTCACTACGATGCAACGCTGCAATTTCCCCACTGTGGGACAAATAAAGGATTATCTTATCTTATTTTACTAATTGATAAATCTGTAGATAATTCTGTCATTAATAATCAAATTACAAAAGGTTCCTTAAAGAAGATTTTATACAGAATTCAAACCAAACATGAAAATACTTTATTTCCCTAATTTCTCTCATTTGCACTATCCATATTACAACACACCAGTGTAAATAAAAGAAACACACGACAATCCGTTTGAAATGGTTTGACAAGGTGAGACTAACAGAATTTCTTATCACCATATAGCATCCAGAAAAAAATATAGAAAAAATGCATAAAAATTGCACCTACAGTAAATCTTTAAATCAGCACCATGTCTGTTAATATTTTGTAGTTGAATAGAAATAGTAATAATTTTCACCTCATATTTCTTTATTGTGTATAAACATATTCCTCCTAAACATATTAGTTGAAAGAGATTAATGCCGCCCCTGTGTTTTTTTTTTTGTTTTTTCTATATATTTTTTCCTTTCTAGGGCTCTGGTCGTGAAGTCATGTTATATCAGACATGTCAAACAACAATACACCCAAACACACAGTAGTCCCCGTAATGGGAATGCTTATTCATCTTTGTTAGGAGAAGAGGTCATGTGATCAGGGGATAGCAATTATAGCATACGCTTAATTACATTAGTAACCCCATGTCTTTTCATATTATCTCTGATGCAAAAAACACAGAGAGATTTGATTATGTTAATAAGGTTCGTTTTATACATGGTAATGGAGGCCCAGTTCAAAGCCATTAGTGCTATGAGGAATATCCATTTGAGTGTCGGAGCTCTCAAATGCAGCTCAGCTCAAAGTGCACATTGTTTAATGGTATTGATCAACGGTCTACTGAGCTCCAGGGCTTTTGCTCATTACTGTGTCTTATTCATGCTTTCTTGGATAATGATGCCCGCACAGCAATTACTGCCACAACCATTTAGACGGTCTTAGAGAGAAATCATGGTGGTTAAGGAGAGAAGAGACACAAAAACAGTTATTTTAAAAGTGTGAAAAAATAAAGTTATTTCAAACAAAAAAGTCAAGTATAAAAAAAATCTTTGCATGAAATTTTTGTCTTTAAATCCTGCTTTTTTAGTGGAGTTCACATTCTAGATGGAAGATTTGAAGTAATCACAAAATGGGCTTAATTCATAGACAACCAGACTTTCGCTCAATTTTTCTGAAGATGTTTCAACATCTACCCAGGAGCCTATTTCAATTCTGTTCATGGCACCAGACTAATCTGTGGTTGGAGCGCAACATGGAGGCCCATCCTATGAAGCACACACCAAGTAGGATGCAAATCAAAGACCCACCCGTCCTTCTCCATGGTTGTTGGAGTCTTTGGGTTCATATAGGTTTTGGTTTGGTCATTCGAATCATGATGAGTGATGGTTTTTACTTTTTTAAAGAAGGCTTCCTTCAGTCCTCCTTCAAAAATTCTGTCCTTTCTGTCTAAAATCCAACAATTTGTCATCAAGTCTTTCCTTTGCATCTACAGTTCGGTCCAGTATCTCATTCCAAAGATGTTAAGCAAGCAATCTCATCGTAATTTAAATGGCCAAACACAAAACCTATATAAAACAAAAGACTCTAAAAACCCAGGATACATTTTACGTCTTTCATTTGCATCTAACTTGGAATGTGCTTAGGAGGACGGACCTTCATGCTGCTTCAAACCATCAGCGCTCTAACTACAGGTTGACAACTCTGTCAGCTAGCACTGCAGCAAAGACTCCTGGGTAGGTGTCAAAACGTCCACAAAGAGACTGAGAGAAAGTCTGATTGTCTCCAATATAAGCCTGTTTATTGGGTTCTATAACCTGGATGACTGATGATTTACACAGGTGAGATTAGAAGTACAAGGGTGAACTGAAAAATGGTTTGAACACATGGCAGGAACATTGAGATCTCAAGGTGTGCTAGAAAAAACAGATGATCCAGTGAAGAACCTTAAAGCATCTCAAGCTATGGTTAAGTGTGCTCTTTTAATAGACACAAATATTAAAGCTGATTATGTAGATCCAATAAGTAATAACAGAAATCTAATTTAGAGTAAATGCAGACTTTTGTTTAGAAAAATGTTTAAATAATGTGCTTTAACATGTGGAACCTTTAATGAAGTAATTTGGTATAGTATATATTGCACTGATCACATATTTTCCACCAGTTTTCCATTCTTCTATGGTTTGTTCACAGCAAACGCGGCTCCAGTGAATTTGACGCTCTCTTGACATTTTGCCAGTAAATCACGTGGTAGGAGACAAGCTCCAGCGGTGTCTCTTTATCTCATCAGTAAATAGAAAGAGTTTTATCTGCTTCCTGCCGGTTTTAACTCAGCATGGCAGAGCAGGATTTTACCAAGTTTAGTAAACTGTTGTCCTGCTTCAGGGGCGGATTGCCTGAAGACCATAGGTAAGGTTTCTGGAGTCAGACAGGAGATCAGAGCAAGGACCCCGGGAGTGAGAGCAATAGAGCGGGGCAGGGGTGGCTAGCTCTGGTGCTTTCTTTGACTTGTAATGAATATATCTTGCATATTGTTATTGTTTATTTTTTATTTGATTTAATTTTTAATTAAAGTAGAAAAAGCCTTTTCTGCCTAAAGAATCTGTCCTAAAGGATCGGCGGCACCTATCGGTGTCGGCATCTCTTAAAGGGCCAGTATCATTTAAAATCAACTCTCCTGACCGTTTTGTAATATTATAACATTTTCCTCTATTCAGAAGTACACCCATGGTATTGCTATAGCTCCTCCTCTGGTTAAGTGGGGCAGCAACAAATATCAGTGAATCTGCTGAGTAATACTAACTACTTTTTGGTCCAGTCCTCTTTGGATTGAAAAATATGTTTGAGGAAATGTATTATTGGATGCCGGGAGACCCTCTACTCTTAATCTTCCCAAGGATGACATGGAGTAACAGATCAAAAAAAACAAAAACTGAGGGCGTCTATCTGCTCATCAAACAATGATTTAATTGTAAAGGGTCAAATAAAAAGGCTTCTTTAAAGTTTTTTTTCCAGTAAAAACTTATATAATGTCTCTTTAAACTTTCCACTTTCATAAAGCTTATAATTAAAACAGAGTGATGTTTGCTTATTTGCCGGGAAAGTAGAGAGGTAGGTAGAGGCGGAGGGCTAACAGCCCGATCCGGTGAGGACATTTCTCTTTGTCTCTACCTTGGTCCTATTGTGGCTCTACCTTTCTCCGAACTCATCCAGAATATTTAGATTATCCTGAGCTATTTTCTGTATTTGTGCTGCTTTAAGTTTGGTCTGCTGGATCACATAGAGACCACTTCTTCTCATTCTGCTTTGTTCTATCTCTATTCTCCCATTCTGGAATACTTGTCAAGTTCCACTCATAACTTTGTGCTTTGTTTGCTTTTTCTCATCATATTAGCTTCATCTGGTTTGGCCTGTTTTTCAGTGTTTAGTCCTGTTTCTCTTTCTGTGACTAACTGGATATGTTCTCTTTCATCCTGTGACATGGGAGCTGCTTGGAGCTCGTCTGCTTGGCTGTGTCTT
>JAUZNJ010028819.1:0-41295 GCA_034780135.1 Jordanella pulchra | reverse complement strand
CCCCCTTTCCTGTCAGCCTACTGTCAGAAAAACGAGCCACTAGTGCCGTAAAAAGCTCAAAAAAAAAAAAAAGAAAAGGTAAACCCACAGACCCGGTGTTGTGTGGTTCATTAGAAGCTATCAAACCCGTCTGTGACTGCTGTCAGCACAAGGAGTAAACAGGACTGAGGCTTTATTAATGGCTTCAGATTCTCAGCTTAGAGTTTTCTCCTCAGTGAATTAAAGCATCTTTTGATTTTACCAAGTTATATGGTTGTTTTATCCTCGTGTCTAGAAGCCATCGGCAGTAGATAAATGTGAAACCATTTTCTTCCTGCCCTCCTCCAGCTGAGTCACTACCTTGATGTAGTGGAGGTCAGCATCGCCCGGCAGATCTCTCTGCGCTCCGAGGCCTTCTTCCACGCCATGTCCTCGCAGCACGAGCTGCAGGACCAGCTGCAGGAGACGCAGCAGGCGGTGGCTGTCCTGCGGAGCCGGACGGCGGCCATGGACCGGGTCATGTGCCAGGGGCCCCTCCGGGCCCTCCGTACCGCGCTGACTCGCAACAACTGCGTGAAGCTGCACAACAAACTAAAGCTGATGGCGGCGGTCCATCAGACGCAGCCCACCGTGCAGCTGCTGCTCTCTACCTCGGAGTTTGTGGGAGCACTGGAGCTCATCTCCACCACCAAGGAGGTGCTGCAGCAGGAGCTGCAGGGAATCCACAGCTTCAGGTAGGAAAGGAGCTTTTTATCTTTCAAAATCTTTGTTTTTTTTACACAGAATCTTCTTGTTTTTCCTCATCAGTTATATTCTTTGTGTAGATTTAATTATCTTTTATCCTCTTTACTCGTATATAAAAGTGCATCGATTTTTGTTTATTACATGAAGCTGAAACAGTCACTAATATTAAACTGCCTTGTGTTTGTCCCTCAGACATCTGGGCTCCCAGCTGTGTGAACTGGAGAAACTAATCGACAAGATGATGGTGGAGGATTTCAGCATGTATGCACGCAGCGACCTGAACCGCAGTCTAAAGGAGGAGCCGCAGGTGCTGGAGAAGGTCTGTCATCAAAGCCTGTTTGCTTTAGCTGAAATTTAACAATAAAAAACCTACATTAGCTCATCCATCTTCACATCAAAGCTGTTCAGTTTCGAGGCCCCCCTCACGCTGGTGAGGTCAATTCTGCTTAAAATGATTTATTTATTCTCTGGTGTTCTGTGAAAATAAACGAATAAAAATGATTTCAGGTTGACTGAACTCCAGAGTCTGATGTTTCAGTAGATAAATGAGTCTTGCCGCTTTTATTTTTTCTGTTCTTTAGTTCTTCTTTTTGTGTAACGGTTTACAAAAACTCAGTCGATTCTGTATTTAATGGATGCTGTGCTCGTCACAGGTCCATCAGTCAAAAGCTGCCTCTCAAAAGGTGGGACACACACACACACACATATAGGGCTGATAAGTTGAATCAAGCTCATCTAATCCATGAAATCTGTGCTGCTGAAATCAGACTCCCAAGTTTGTGAATCAAACCTTGAAGATGATTCTCGTAGGGTTTGCTTTGTGGGCGGAGCCGGAGCTCATCATAACACCCTTGATTGCTGACGTTAGAACATATTCAGGCTGTTTGACGTGATCGTCGACATGTTGATTACTATTGATAATCTCAGCATGTGCCAGTGATTTGAAGCTGAAACCTTCCTGCCGCTCTCATCGTCATTGTTCACTGACTCAGGATCTCCTTCTTGTTTCTTGTGTTCCAAGGAGCGTCTGGAGTCACTGGTGTTCGGTCTGCTGCGGCAGAGGAAGCTGGACTTCCTTGATATCTACAGCGATGAGATGATTTCAGCTGCCAAGGCCATCGTCTCACAGGTAGAAGTGAGCAGCGCTGCCGACGCTGGCGTCTAACTGCACTTCACTCCAACGTGTTCAGCCTTTTTATTTATTTATTTCTTGGGGGTGTTTTTTTGTTTTCTTTGCAGTGTGTTGCAGACTGTGTTGTGCACATCGAAGAAATTGACACTGAAGTTATTGTTAAGTAAGTCATCTGATCAATTTAAATTCTTTTAGCTTCTCTTCCAAACTGAATATTTAAACTAGCTATTAAATGGAATAAAGACCAGGAGCTAATTTTTTTAAAATTTTTCTAGATCTACTAGATCACTGCCGTCCAGCTTATTGTTGCATAAACAGCCCAAATCTTCCAGGTTTCTTTTACAGCACATTTTAGTGGCAAAAAAATTCAAGTGCTGCACTTGATAAAAAATGTCATTGCAGTGACATTAAGGCAACACAAATAAATAGAGATAATAAAATAATTAAATTAGGTGAATGCATTAAGAATATGAAACAATAATTTTTAAAAAGACATTTTGGAAAAAATCTTATATAGCTCATTGAAAGGCCTCTCAAAAAAAAAAACAAAAAACTTTTTATCTGGATTTAAAGCAACTGAGGTGTTTTAGCTCTTTTACATTTTTCTGGATGTTTATTTCAGCCCAATTAAGAAACGCTGCTTCTCCAGATTTGGTTCTGGTTCTGTGTATGAAAAGTAGATTTGATCCAGAAGACCTGAGAGTTTTGAGCGGTTGATAAACTGAAAACAATCAGTTATGTATTTTGGAGCTGAGATATCCAGTGATTCAGTGATTTAGAGACTGACAAAGTATATTTAAGTCTCTTCTCTGACATACCGAAGACATTGAAGGACTTTAGAACTGGGCTGATGTTCTCGATTTTCTTGTTTTAGTGAGGATTTGTAGACCTGGAGAAGAAAAAGTTTATAAGACCTACAGCTTACGGCTGAGTGATATGGCTTAAATATCTAGTCTGGTTTTTTTTCCTACCAAATCCCGTGAATTTTTTTTCTCCCTTAAATTTCACAATAAAAGTAACTTCTGACACACATTACTTTAAAAAATGAGCCTTTATTTTGATCATCTCCTCTGCGAGGGGACCTTTTTTCAACTGCATAGAAATTCAAGCTGTGAAAGATCATGTTTCACTACAGATGGTAAAAATGAACAAATTCCTGGTTTTCAGTTAGTGGTGTCACACATTGAGCTAGTTTATCAGTTATATTTATGCATCTAAACACAGAAAGTGATCAAATGCTCTAACTCTTCAATATAAAAGCCCAAGGAGTGGATTCATGGAAAAATACATACAGATTTTACAAAAATAAATCTTCATAAACATAAGATTTGATCGATGCATAAAATCCACTTATCCTCCTTGCCCTAATACAGCTCTAATCACACTGACATGTGGTCCCACTGTTTACTCTGGAGGGCTGACAACTAATCTACTCCACTTTTTACACATTTGTTGAAAAATAAAATTAAAAACATGTTAACTTGTCATAAATGATGAGCTTCTGTCTGTTGCATTAAAATGTGATTCAAAGGTTTGTGGATGTTGAGAGAAAAAAATGAAAAGGTTTTTCTGAAGACGCTCTGAATTGTTTAGTTCCTAAAGTGTTTGCTGTTTTGTTAACTTTGTGTTTAAGGCTAGTTGACCAGATGCGTCTGATGACATTCCCTCAGTGGTTTGAGCTGCTGGAAAACGTCTTTGAGAGTTTTCTTCTCTTCCTGCAGAGAATCAAGGTTAGGAACAAACTGCTTCACCGTTCATTTCAGATTAATAACGCATCTGCAGACATTTGGGTCGATGCCTAAAGTGAAAAGATCTATTTCCTACTTTTTGTGTTTGCTAGGACACTTTAAATGTGATCAGGAACGTAGTTCTTCAAGCTCTGTCTTCCAACCACAAGAATCGACTCCTAGCAGAAAGTAGTTCTGTGCCTGTGGGCCCAGATGCCTCCCAGGGTTCGTTGGCTCCGTTGGGCTCGCAGGGGGAAGCTGAGCTGGCTTATCTCACCCACGAGGGTTTGTTCATCAGTGATGCGCTGAGTGAAGCCCAGCAGCAGGAGTTGACGGCGACGGCGGGTCAGGATCAGCGCCCCGCTGGCGGCTCAAGGTTCCAGCAGAACCAGGCTGAACCTGCGGCAGAAAGCGACTCTTCAGTGGGATTTACAGAGACATCTGCTGGCAAAGAGCACGGCTTCATGTATGTTACCGTTTATTTAGGCAGATATGAGTGACTGGGGAATGATCTCAGCAGCGTTCCTCGAGACACACAGACAGAGGAAAGAAAAGAGTTGATGTTTGTGTTCAGATCTGTAGAGAATTCGATGCCCACCGAGCTGGAGCTCAACCGTCTGATCAACGGCCTCCAGGAGCTGCTGCACATGGCCTCAGACGTCAGCCACGACCGCTGTGTTAAAGTCCTCACTGCCAGAGCCAAGGTACGATGTACGGCGCTGTAAAGTCGGAAAAAAGAGGTTTTTATCGTTTCATGACAGCTTTGCTCATGTTTCCTTCCAACAGGACGGTTCTCTGGAGCGCCTGAGCTCGGCAGAGTTTGTGTCTCTGTCTCGGGCGGTGGAGCGGTTTGTCAAGGATACAGAGGAGCTGTGCGGCAGGCGAAGCGTCTCCCTGAGGGGGGCGCTGCAGAGCCAGGCTAACCGATTTGTCAACCGTTTCCATGAGGAGAGAAAGACCAAACTAAGGTACTCCTGCTGCTTTGAGGCAGCGCTGATGTGCCCTGTTTTCTGAAATGAACCAGAGCTGCTGGAGTATTGAAATGGTTCTTTAAACAAACAAACAAAAAAACTTTTGTTTTCAACTTAATTTCGGATTTGTGTTTCATGTTAAGTCTGTCAGGTGAGTCTACCGGAAACAAATGTCTGCTCTTTAATCAGTCTGATCAGCTGAGAAGGTTTGTGACCGATATTGATTCATTGACAGGATTTGTTACCTTAAGGCTCACTCTGCAAACTCAGGTACTTTTTTTCCGTTTCATACTGGCTGCAGTGTGTATAGAGTGATCAGATCCCGATGTGTGTATGAATGTGCAACATTTTTATCTCTATTCTGGCGTGCCATAAAACGGAAATAATGTCCCACATTTAACCCGAATAAATTCTGAGAAAAGCTGCAGAGGTGTAGTCACAGATCAAAATGCAAAGCGGCTCCCGACTTCATGACCAACCTGCACCCAGTGCTGGTAAAATAAAACACGCGAAGGATTTTAATACTAAAACGTAAAGGAAACCGTTGAAAGAAAAGAAAACTCAGTTGCAGCAAAGACTGCAGGACCTTTAAAACTGGGCGAGGCAGTGAAAGCTGAATAGAGAGCTTTTTGTGAAGCGGCTTTTTATCCTGTTCTGCTTCCTGCTTGGAAAACTACTTTCAGGGTCTGGATTAGTTCAGGAAAAATTATTTCTTGTCCAAATTCAGTTTCTCAAATTAGCTGGAAAGCTTTACTGGTCCGTCTGTCACTTCATCTGCATCAGTTTTTTCTCTCGTTGCTTTATCCATTTAACCTTCATCCATCCGTTAAACGTTCGCCTCTTTTCTGCCTTCCTGTTTTTATGCAGATTTGTTTCCTTTTAATTCCTGCCATAGTTTTATATTATAGTGATTTGAGATGAGTTTAGGCTGAAGATTTCTGGCATCTTATGTTTATTGCAGTGCTGAATTTCTTTCTGTGCTGGTTTTTAATGGTTTCCTGATGGCTTGTTGTTAATGTTGTTGTTACGCAGCCTTCTCCTGGACAACGAGCGCTGGAAGCAGGCTGAGGTTCCAGCAGAGTTCCAGGATCTGGTGAACTCCATCGCTGACGGCAGGATATCCCTACCAGAGCGTAAAATGTCAGGTCGGCCCAAATAGCAGTTTTTTCTTTACAGCCCTGCTGGGTACAGTCATTTACAGTCTGCTCCATCCAAGGACACGTCTAGCCATCCTCTCTAACATTTCCTCTGCCTCCAAACACTCAAACTATAAACCGAGGAACTAGTTCATTGTGATAAACTCCAAGACTAAGAGCTGTTTACTCCACAGGCCAAGAGGACAGAAAACCTGCAGAGTTTCTGCTCGTTAATGGACAGAAATATGCTGTCGTTGGGTAAGTTTAGTAAACATCATGGAGACTAACGTGCTGTTTGTTTCCAACTGACACTACCTATTGTATTTTTTGCTTTTTATTTTGTAAATTCTCTTGTTTTTTTTGTTTTTTTCAGAACCGTTTTGCTGCTGATCCGGATCTTTCTGGAATACTGTCAGTGTGTGAACGACATCCCGTCCGTCACCACAGACATGTTGACTCGTCTGTCGGACCTGCTCAAGGTAAAAAGCACCAAACCCTGGAGGTGGAAGCAGAGGATGTGCTTAGCTCATGGTTTACTAGCATGATTCTACAGAAGTTTCTGAACCAAATATAGATATCAGAACTAAAGCTGCACAAAATATATCACAGATATAATCAAACCAGCGTCAGGGTGTGGAGAGAAGTAGGAACATGATACTAAAACGTCACTATTGATACCACGGGAATTATTTAATTCTTGATAGCATTTTCAATATAATGAGGAGAAAAAAATGACATATATTTAAAGGCATAAAAAGTATTTCATTAAAATGAAAAACTCACTTTTTTTATCTCAACATGGAGAAAGTGTTCAAATAGTTCTAAATAAAACAAAGTCTGACAATAGTTTGAGGTTGTAGAAGTGTTATTCTTTCAATGTGGAAATAATAGAAATCTAAAATAAACAGCGAAAATATGCAAAAAAAACACTTTATTATTAATATCGTGACATCTTCAAATCTGGCCCTTGAGATCCGTCTTCCTGCACATTTTAGACGCATCTCCACTTCCACACCTGAATACCGTTGTTAAATGATCTCCTCAGCATGCAGCCAAGTTCTCTAGAGTCCTGCTAATGACCTGATTATTTCACTCGGATGTGTTGAAGCCGAGACACGTCTAAAAGGTGCAGGACACCGGCCCTCGAGGACCGTAACTGAGAAAGCCTGATCTAGAGGAGAGTCCAGGATCCCTGTTTTTTTTGAGTGTCCATATTTAAGACTGTGACATTTGTCAGTAGATCATTAAGGGATTTCACTGTCTTGTTGCAGCACTTTAACTCCCGCAGCTGCCAGCTGGTTCTAGGTGCAGGAGCTCTGCAGGTCGTTGGCCTCAAAACCATCACCACCAAAAACCTGGGTATGCACCAACACTGCTCTCCTTCTTTTTCTCCTCCCCAAGATTTTCTGTCAGATTCTGACTAAAGCAGGGTCTTTTTTTTATGTCGTTAGCATTAGCATCCCGCTGTCTGCAGCTGGTGGTTCACTACATTCCCATCATCAGAGCTCATTTTGAGACCAAACTGCAGCCCAAGCAGTTCAGTGTCCTCAGACACTTTGACCACATCACCAAGGTAACAAGACATCTCTGAGATGAGGGGAAGAAAAACGTTCAGGCGTTATATTTAGACCAAAGCTCTGGTTTTGTAATCATCCAAAGATCTCTGGAGGATCGTCGTCTGAAGGGGTTTGTTGTTTTGCAGGACTACAACGATCACATAGCTGAAATCTCTGCAAAGCTGGTGGCCATCATGGACAGTCTTTTTGAGAAGTTTTTATCAAAGGTAACAACGTCGACTGTTTTGTTGCTGTTTTACAGGATTCTCACATGTCCAATAGGGGGCACTATAACCAGATGGTCAGATTAGGTGCTGGTCATTTAACCCAGCTCTTGTTCATTGCTCTGGTACTGAAAGTTAAAGCACCGATCGCTTTGTTAAGCAGTGAGTGCAGCTGTAAGCCCCTCCCTCTTTATAAGCACCGACAGTCGGTGAATCAGCCTCAGCCGACAGAAAACTGCCTGCAGTCAGAGGAGGGAAGAGAGTCCCTCCAATCTGATTAAAAATGAGTGAATCTGAGCAAATTTTCTACTGATTCCTCCCTGGATTAAAAAGCAGGGTGTAAATATAATGTAAACCAAACATTTGAAGTAACGGGTTTGTTTTTCTCTCAAACTACTACACTTAAATACACACATGGACAAAATTGTTGGTACTCCTCATTTAATGAAAGTGTGTATTAAAGTAGTACTGATAAATCCTTAATGATACAACCCTAGCAGTGAGGTTTTAAATGGAAGTCGCTCTATGAAGGACACTATTTCCCTCAGAGATCAGATGACATTATGAAGCTTTCACAGTGGGGACGTACACATCAGCAGAAAAAAAACAGGAAGCAAATTACCAGTATAGTTGTTCTGACTAGAAAGATGCTGGTTTCACTGCACTACTTCTCCTCTGAGAAATAGTCTGTCTGTAAAGATTAATGTTCTTATCTTAAAACTAACAATGTCAATAAAGAGCTTTTAGGAGGATATTAATGAGTAGCTTTTTGTTTTTGCTTCTCCTTGGTTCCTTCTGAATTATTGCAGCTTACAAAATAAAATCCCAATTATATCAACAGATCCTCCAA
Source organism: Jordanella pulchra (assembly GCA_034780135.1). NCBI lineage: Eukaryota > Metazoa > Chordata > Actinopteri > Cyprinodontiformes > Cyprinodontidae > Jordanella > Jordanella pulchra. The sequence goes on along the minus strand of JAUZNJ010028819.1, from coordinate 32,976 downwards.
CATGTTTGTTTGATGTATAAATTGTTCTCATTTGGTGAGCACGTTTTTGGACCAGGAACATCAGAAACCCACAGACTTAGCAGCAAGCGAGCAAAGATGCTATTTAAACCAACAACCAGAAGCAGCAGCTCTGCGGCTCCTGGATCTGCTGGGTGGAAAAATCAGAAGCTCAGGTGTGTTTTTGTTTTTCCTCAGTATGAAGTGAAGGCCCCGATGCCATCAGCCTGCTTCAGAAACATCTGCAAGCAGAAGGCCAAGATGCATGAAGCTATCTTTGACCTTCTGCCTGAAGAACAGACACAGGTGAGGCTCTTTGCTGCTCAGGTTCTGTTCATCCTAAATGTTCCCTGCAAACGAGTAAAGAAGGTGAGCTGAGCTCTAACGAGGAGACATGTTTGTTTTTGTTTTGTTCTTTTTCTGCACAGATGTTGTTTCTGAGGATCAATGCCAGTTTTAAAATGCACCTGAAGAGGCAGCTGGCTCGACTCGGGGTCAGTAATGATGGAGGACCGCAGCACGGGTAACGAACAGACGTTTTATTTTATGTCTTTGTTTTCTTCATTTAGGCTTTTTAAATCAGAACTTGAGAAATCAGCCGTTCCAGGGTTGAGCTTCTGATCCGCTCACCGTCAGGCCCAACGAACCCGATAATTAATACTGCAGGTGCTTCTCAGTAAACCGGACTCTTTATTAGGTACACCCAGGTGTTGCAGCAGCCAGAGTTAGTTTAACTAAAAAAAAAGGGACAATAACTGGTAAGGTTTATTACCATAACTAGTAGTCGGGCATTTTATTGCTGATTATTAAAAAAAATGAATGAAAAAGAGGGAAATGTTGGAATCATGAGATAAAGTCTTAAGATAAAGAAGCTCTTTGCCTTTGAAGGCAGTGAGAAAAAAAAATCCAGTGTAGACAAGTTCAAAGTCTCCTAAGACCATCCAGCTGCAATAGCAACAAGGGTTTCTGTCTGTCTGCTGAGACTGTTCATGTTATTCAGCGTTAAAACATTTCTGCAGTTCTCAGAATGAAATAACTGTAAATAAATCAGTAGGATTCGCTGGAATAAAGTTGGTGTGAACTGTTTGCAGGCTTGTTGTTGTGGACGTGGCCTTCTACACCGAGAACATCCAGGCCCTGAAGAGCCTCGAAAGACTCGACCTAAACATGGCTGAGATCTGGGAGCAGAAGAGGTGATGGAGGATCCAGACCTCCAGATCGAACAATTCGCCGCACCCACAAACGAGGGGCGACCTTAGCTGAGAGCGGGCGGGGTGGATGAGGCCCCCGCAGGGACCAAAGACACTATTCTAGGAGCGGCGGCAGGCTGGAGCCTGCACTGCTTCCAAAACACACCGAGCCTCCTTCAGACTATCACCTCATCCCACTGTGTGCAATTCAACAGAAATACTAGTAAATTATTGGAGAGGGTTAACGGGAGAAAGGAAGGGCAGATGGGGGGGTAATTTATTTTTCTGACTTCTTGCAAACTTTCTTAACTGGCTGTGACGGTAAAGGGGATTTTCTTACTTTTTGTACTAACAACAAGCAGCTTTTGGGGGAAATCCTGAACCTGAAGAAGTTAAAACATCTCGACTGTGAAAGCATCATAAACCTCAGCTTCGTCCCATTCTTACCAAAGTAAAGATGTTTTGTAATGTGGGGATTCTGCCGCGTAACCAATCATGCATCGCGTCTTTAGCCGGTTGCTAAACTGTTTGCAGTTTGAATGAAACACAGAAGCAGGCAGAGTGATCAGTCACAGGCGAGAGCTTATCATCAAACAGACAGAGCATCAGCCTGGAGAACGCCGTCTGCATCGGCTGTTGGCAGATCTGCTCTGCTGCTTGTAGCTTTTCACTGGAAAATTATGAAAAGGTTGATGGAGTTGGAAAAAAATCCTCACATTTATTATGGTTTGGTGCATTTAGTTCAGTAGAGGAGCATTTCCCCGCTTCAGCTGCCTCTGCACAATCACAGGGGAAATGGAGGCGCTTGGTTCTCCTACAAAGAAAAAAAGCATCAGAATACAGAGAGATGAAGCTACTAAACATTTGATGGGGACGTGACTGTGGGGGTTTATGTTCACAGTTTGAAGTTGGTGAACTGGAAAGTATCTGAGCACATCTGTCTCCTGTTTGACACTCAAAGCATGAACATTCATCACTGTTCGCTTCAGAAGTGCCTCTTTTTGATCTGCTGTTAGAGACGACGCATCTGAGCTCCTCAGAGCGCTGTGCCTACCATACCACTGTGTGTCTGCTGGGGGGGGGCGACTGAGTCCAGAAGCTCGTATGGGAGTCTGAACCACAGTGATTCTTCAATCCTGATGTGAATAAAATCAAACGATGGATTGCATCTTTGTCTGCTTTGTCTGATTACTGCATATTCTGTCACTCAGCGTTTCAAAGACGGAGATTATTCAACATCTCATCTGATGCTCTGTCTTTATAAAAACTATCAGGTCTATGTTTGTGAGTAATAATTGAATGTTGTGTTGATATATTTCTAATATGTGTAAAAGACAAAACAACCCTCAGTTCTCTTAGCGTTTGAAAATGTTTTCCATTGCATCAATTTAATGCAGTGTCACGGTTTACAGTGACACCTACTGGGCAGCTAGAGGAATTAACCGACAACCAGAAATTAGAGGAAGGAGATCATGGTATTGATCTTCTCTTGGTTTATTTAATAAAAAACTCGTTTTTTGTTTGTTTAAAACCTTTTCAGAGGCCAGGACACCGCCTGGATTATGATGCGATGCTTCTAGAGAAGTTTGCTCTACTTTTAGCTGAGAGACGTTTCAGGAGTTTCCTGCAGGTTCAGTCTGTTTTATATGATCCTGCATCGTCTCAATGAAAACATCGGTGCTTTGACTAGGCCCAGGACTCCTCTTTTCTCAGCTTGTTTTTGTTGGATTTCCTGTAATGTTTCAGACACTAGCCCAGTTCGATTTCCTCTAGTTTCTCATATTTACTCATCCTGGTGCAGCTTCCGATTCACAGTAATGGATTCTCAGGTCATCCCTGAACTCTGACACTTCCTAATCAACCTTACTCAGAGGTCAGGAGTTTATTTCCTCCTACTGCGCCTCCCTTCAAAGATAAACAAAAAATGCAGTCTATTTCTGATAAGCCTTTCACTTTAATATCAACAGTACTAAGCCTGATTAGATTTGATGTTTTTATTGGAGACTTCTCTTACCTTTCCATACATTGAAGTGGTTACTTTCATAAAGTTAGTCTGAAACTTCTATCCATCCCAAATCAGACATCAGCTTCGACGATCTTTGTGAACTCATCAGAACACTTCAACATGTTTTAACCTTTTACTTAATGTATAGATCAATCTTCCTTGAGTTCCAGTTTCCTTCACCTTTTAGATGAGTCTCTCCTCCCACACACCTGAATCAGATGGTTGAATTATCTCCTCAGCATGCAGCCCACTTCCCCAGAGTCCTAATAACCACATTATTTGTCTCTGGTGTGTTGAAGCAGCATATCTATACAGTGTAGAACACCGGGCCTCAAGGTCCAGGATTCAGAAACTCTGCTAAAGGATGTCGAATAGTTTAGAGACTAGACCAGGGGTCTGCAGTCTTTGAGTTGCTTGTATTGCTTGATAAACTAATTTGGCCAAATAAATGTTTTTAAAATATAAAGTTGATTAAAAAAAAAGGCTTGTATTTGTAGTTTTCCTGTGTTTTTATGCAGTTTCTGCATCACATTAGTTTAACAGAACAATTATAATTTGATTCAGGCCACAGTTTATATTCTGTATATACAGAATTATAACAAATGGTAAAATTGATCCATCAAGATACTCTTGTTTGGACTAAACTAGAAACATCTCTTTGGATGCTAAAAGTTGCAGAAACCTTGGATAAAGAAAAATGATAAACTACACATCTTCACACACTCCAATGACCAAGCTCGTACAGTTTTATTGAGGTGAACGTGCACCACACCTGGCAGCGAGCATCTGCAGTAACAGAAGGTTCCCTGATGAAAAAATACCAGCAGGACCAATCTGACCTAAACATTCACATGTCCTGTCTGAGAAACAGTGATCATACAGCATCAGTGCCATCTTTCATCTGCAAACAGCAGAAATCTCTTCTTGGAGCACATGGCCTTTGTGTGAGTCCCTGAAGGCCTCAGTGGTCGAGGATCCTCAGGTTTCCAGAGACGATCTTGTTCTCCAGCATCGCTCCTGCGGGAATGTCGATCCGGTCTCCATGGTTGGCGATGATGATGACGGTTCCCTGGAGGCGGTGAAACATTTCATGATGAACATGAGGGTAAGGAGTAAACACTTCATTAGCACTGCATGTGTTTAGACATTAAATCAGCACAAAATCATATCAACTTTAAGAAACATAAGTCCATTGACTCCTTTCTCTATAAACAGCTCTGTCAATTATTACTACATTAGTAATAAAGCAAATAAAAAAAAAATAAATAAATAAAAGACACTTCGGACCCCGTTTTAATTTAGTCAGAAATCTGAAAGGAAATTTAAGGCGTTTAACAAACCGATTAATTTCCTTAATCCAATGAAATGAGATCCAGTCATAATCCACCAGTTGGAACAAAAGTTCCCAAACATTTCAGCCTGTGACCCAAAAAAACAACAGACTCCTAAAAATATACAGTCATTTTACTTTATTATTGAAGTAATTAGATTTATTTCAAAACATATTTGATGACGAAAATTATTTTATAGAGTTTTTATTATTTAATAGGACATTGAATTATTTGATTTTGCATTTTAGAATTTAATTGTACATCTAATATTTGAATGTTCCTCTGAAAAACTAAAACGTTGTGAGGAAACTCATTTAATGCTGCAGTCTTTTCTTTTTAAGAGGTGGTTTCTGTCTCCCTGCAAGCTGCCACAGTTTTGTTGTCGGGGCTAAACTGAAGCCTCCTTCATGTCTGTCAGTTTTTCTGGGTTTCCTCTTCATCTGCCAGCAGCGAACTGATAGAAGACAATATTACTTTCAATGCTATTATCTACTTATAAACGGATAAGTGATCGAGTTTCATTATAAATGCTAGGATGGAGTTTAAACGCTAGATGGTGACCTATTCCAAGTCATGTCCCAGAGCTGACTTTAGCTGCCAGCTGAGTTTATATTAGAAGTTCAAGATAATATTTGGTTGATTTTAGCACAGAAGAAACCATTTTTCTTTGTTAAGGAACAAATGTTCTTGCTGTAGAGCATCGGATGCAATAACACAAAAATGACAAAGAAGCTCTGCAACACAACATCTTGACGGGAAATTACTGGAAGACTTTATTGTTTATGCAGCAGATAAAGATAATAGCAGTTGAGCATCAGCATCTGAGCCCAAGTCTTCCATCAGTTCACTGCTGGTAGATGAAGAGCAGAGATGGGAAGAACTGAGGGAGGCTTCAGTTTAGCTTCCACCCCCCTCAACAACAAAACAGAGCCAGCTTGTGATGACAAAGAAACCTTCTCATTAAAACATAAAACTGCAGAATAAAATTAGTTTCATCGCAATGTGTGAATTTAAGCATTTTGTTCTTTAATGTTTTCAATTCCAAATCATCAACCATCTGCATAAGAACCAATAATCAACACAGCTGATGGTTTCTAGGAGTCCATTTCTACTGAGAAGCTGGCGTTTAAATCCAGCAGCTTCTTTGCTTCACTAAACTTTCTTCAAACCATGCAGAAAGTCAGGACTAATTTGTTTTCAAACTTAGAATGTAGATCTATAAGATGTGGATAAAGCAGTTTTCTTCCCGTTTTACCTTCAGAGAGACGTTCTTCCCAAAGGTCACGTCTCCAGACACGGTGAGGTGATCCAGCTCCAACATATCTGGGATGTTTTCAAACCTTGTCAGAAACTCCTGAACCTGCAGGGGAAAAAAAATAGACCAAAACCTGGATCACTCAGTTTTCTGCTTTTCTCTGATTACAGATGAAACTGGTGGTGATGGTTTCAGACCTTGGTGAAGGAGCTGCCCAGCTTGACGTGCGGCGTTGTGGGGAACTCCCTCTTCTTGCTCATGGTGAGCGAGCCGGCGTCCAGGCTGTACAGATTAGACATGACCAGCAGGAGGTCAGACGACGTCTTCACCGGCAGGAAGCGGCTGCGGGGAACGTTCACACCCATGGCGTTTTTGAAGCTCTTGATGGCGGCTCCTACAGCCGTCTCCAGCTGGATAACGTTCAGACCACCATCTAATGTCTGCTCAGGAGTTAAAGGTTCAGGTTAAACCAAGAGGTTTCAGAAACACACATTTTCCAAATGAACTTAATCTGTAGATTATAAAGGGACGGAGTAGAACATGTTTGGCACCTTTGGGTTTACAATGATCTCCAGGTCCATGCTGTTCTTCTCCTGCAGCCTCTTGATGGCGGGCAGGGAGATCCACAGGTTGTTGGTGTTGAAGATCTTGAACTTGGTGACGGATTTGAACTCGTCTACGTGGGCCTTGGGGACCTGAGCGATCTCCAGCAGCCTCAGATGATCCTCATACTGGATCAGGGTTCCACCCTGCAGAGAGGAAGAAGGTTGGCCGCAGCAGATCCTCTCCCCGCGCTGGAGCGGATCACTTCAGAACCACGCTCACCTTGACGTCGGCTCTGGTCTTGTCTGTGACCTCCATGATGAACTCGCAGCGTCTGTCGGCCGGCTGGCTCATCAGGTGGTGGAGGATGAAGAGATCCACGGTGGCTCCCAGGTTGTCGATGTTGGACACAAAGATGTATTCCCTCCCTTCGGCGAGGAGTTTGTCCAGAACCCCAGAGTTACAGAAGCTGGCGTAGATATCTCCGTGACCCGGCGGGTACCAGGCCTCCGTGTTCTCGCCATTCACACCCATGCTCTTGGCAATGGGCAGCAGAGATTCCTTGTTGATCCTCGGATACCTGTCCAAGAACAAAGTCCAGGAACTTAATGACTTTTAGACGTTGGATTTTCACAAAGCAAAGCAACAATAACATCATATTTCATGAGAAATGAGAAGAAAAATCTTTTGGAGATTTAACCGTCGTGAAAGAGTTTCCTACTTCAGCAAGTTTATTTTGCATGTTTTCACAAGAAGCATGTCTTTAAAATAGAGTCTTTGTAGTATTTTATAACTAAAGGTTAAAATCCTGAGAGGAAAAGAAGTGTTATTCAATCCATGCTGGACATCTTAAAAAAAACAAAACCTTACTTGCTGCTTTTTCTGGAGTCTGAGATTAGTTCATATGGAGACGATACAGTAATCTCCTCTAGTTCAGACATCTCACTAAATTATTCATTAGAATCTGATTTGACCTAGTCCAAAGTGGTTCTCTAATAATAAACTGTTTCTGAACAAGATAAATAATAATCTAAGTTGCTTTGCACTCAACCAAACTAGATCTGTATCAAACAGATGGTTTTAAATAATAGTAATACATAAAAGTTAATGAATTTAAATATTTGGTCGACTCCCAGGCTATCTTTTAAATCTAATATTGATTTTATATCCCGTTTCTAAAGGAGTTTTAAACACAATTTCAAAACGGACAATAGTTCAGAAGAATCAATAAAACAGTGAAGTTTTTTTTTTTTAGAGTTATGTTAGAAACAGGGCAGTGTAGCCCCCCCCCCTGCACAGATGGCTAGTTTGTTTGTTAGCTTACATTGGATGAGCAACAGTCATCAACTGCTGTTAATCTTCACGGAAAACGTAGCAGCTAATTAGCATTTTTAGTTGTGTTTTTAAAGAAATGTTTCATCCTTAATTGTAGCTGATTTAACAGAAGTGATGGATGCCGATGTTTCCCCTTCATTCAGAAAGAGTAGAATGTCCCTCTGCAGCTTCCGTAGCAGTTCCAGTCTGTGGCTTGAAATGAATTAAGTGCACCACTAGGTGGCAGTAAATATGAAACACTGTCCCTTTAAGCATATGCACCATGAGGTTTGTATAAACTTATACGTACTTGTATTCTTTTAAATACTAGTTGGTTATGTTTGAGGGAAGCATCAAGTATTGTGAAGGAGTGAGAATAAAATGTCTTGTATTATTTTAGGATTTCTATTTCCATTTATACTTATTTTTGTAAGAACCCCCCTGAAAATAAGGTGGTTCGTCTCAAGGGTTATTCTGAAATGGATTTTAAAAAATAATTTGTTAGTTTAGTCCAAGACAAAGAGACCAGGACCACAGACTGACAGAACCCTGCGTTAGACGGGTTCAACGTCCCAAAGCAGTCAGCGGATGTCGGAGCGCCGGTCACCTGCTCTGGTTGAACGTGTGGATTTTGACCCGATGGTGGGCGTATTTCTGCAGGATCTTCTTCGTGTCCTCGTCTGTGTTGAAGGAGTTCATGAGGACCAGCGGCACGTCGGCATTGAAGGTTTTGTTGAGATGCTGCAAACAAACCAGAACAAACATGAGCCACTGATTGAACTCTGGATCTTTACGGCGCCAGGCTGCTCGCCGTTAGGCTGTCGGGACCTCGATCTGCTGCACGGTCAGGTCCAGGAAGGTGTTCTCATTGCGGACGCTGATCAGACTCTTGGGGCCCTTACAGCCCATGCTGGTTCCCAGACCTCCGTTGAGTTTGACCACAACCAGCTTGTTGAGGCAGGAAGTGATGTTTTCAGGGAGCCCCTTCCCCTTGATCTTTTCATAAGGCTGGATCTGGTCAAACAACAGAAACAGAATCATGTTTAGGATCTTGGATTTAACCAAAAGTCTTCTTGATCTGGTTTTGAGATTCATGTATTAAACAAGAGCAGATTCTGTGAGAATATTAATCTTATTTTGAGAAGATTTTTAATGATGTTCAAAACTGGTAGAAACAAACAAATAAAAGACTTTAAACTTTACAGAGGTTGAATAAAACATTGACCAAATCCACGACAAGTTTTAATGTAAAAAAAGAGACTATTACGTTGTTGTAGTATATAAAATACCAAAAATAGAAAGTAAAATAAGAAAATATAAAATAGTTGAAAAGGTATGAAATATGTTGCACATATAAATATGATGTAAAGGGTGAACTTTGTGTCTCCAGCTTCATACAAATGTTGTTAAATGTCACTGAAGTAACTGGGATGCCTGGACTGACGGAGGTAATGTCACATGACTCACAGCCGTCACTCGATCTATCAATAGTCACCGTCAGCTGGAGCCAGACAGAAGATCAAGGTCCAAATGAAACCAGATCCTTAACTTCACACATCAAGCAAGCTGCGAGTCTAGACCCCCCCATCTGTGGGTCTGACAGCAGGAGCTGGGTCTACACAAAGGCAGCAGCTGGGGAATTGCTAGAAGATGTTAAAAAGAGGTAAAATAGTTGAGAACGAATTCCAGTCATTCTGCTTCAGCCAACATTTAAAAATCAGCCCTTAAACATCTGAAGCCTTTGCTTCCACTGGCTCCGATAGTTGGATAACAGACCAGGCTTCCCTCGGTCTGGTTTTAGATTTGCATCACTTTAACTACAGCAGTCCAGGTCTGAGCAGCAGCTTTAAATGAGTCACTGGGACCAAACAGGAGCAGAGAGGTCTCTGTAAAAGGTCTGTTACTTTAGTGATCCTTGTTGGACAAAGACTAAGCAGGTCTGGAATGTATAGAAAGCCTTCAGCTGATCCAAAATGCTGCAGCCAGAGTTCTGGTAAAAAAAAAAAAACTAAAAACAGATCATATTTCTCCTATCTATGTTCTCTCTGCTCCTCATCACAGTAGCTTCGTTTGGTCTGTTCCTGTTTGGCTGCGACAACATCCTGGAAATAAATATTAGCTGGGCTGCTATTATAAGAAACTTTGATAATGGATGATAGAGTTGGGTCTGTTGTTGTTTTTTTTTAGTGTTTAGTCCTGTTTCTCTCCTAAACATAGCCAGTCAGCCTCAGCAGAAGGCCACACTGAGCCTGGTTCTGCTGGAGGTTTCTTTTTGTTTAAAGGGACTTTTTCCTCCCCACTGTTGCTGCATGCAAGCTTGGTGTGAGGGCTTGCTGAATAGTCACTGACAAAGTGCTAGTGAATATCTTCAGCCAGAAGCGAATCCTGCAAAGTTATTGACTGGATAGAACCAGCTGGGTTTCCTTAGATACAAAGTTGAAGCAATCTTACCGTATTCTCAGGAAAGAGCCCTGAGATGACATGTGTTGTGAATTGACACATATAGATAAACTGAATGAAATCATTTAGAGGAATCTCTGTGCTAATGTTGATTCCAAACACAAAAACGGCTCTGGATTGGAGTTCTGAAATAAAGAGTCAGCCTCCATTATACAGCCTGCCGTCCCTCTGTCTAAGACCACCTGTCTGTAATCTGAAGACCACATGTCCTGATGCAGCTCTAGGGGGAGGGCAGCTTGAGAAAAGCTCTTGACCCCCCCGCCCCCCCAAGTGACAGCGCACATACTGACCTGATGAAGCAGGACAAACACTACTATTCTGACTCTACGAAAAAAGACAAAAACAGAGTTTCTATAGACAACTAAAAAAGGGAAAAACTAACTACATTTCCACATCAGGACATAAAGTTTGATATCATTTTCAGACGGTGTGTCTTGTGTATCTCTGTGATTATCAACAGTAATAAGATTTAGAGCTGCGGCACAGTGGGGGTGGGTGTGTGCCTTCCTCTGGCCTAATATCAGCATGCTGGTCTATCAGAGCGGACCTTGTGATCGCCATCGCAGTTCAACTATTCTTAGCTCTAACCTTCACTGTCCCTGGTATTTTGGGAGCTGTGGTGCGAGGGGGCGTGTGAGAACAGAACACGAGTGAAAAGTCACCATTCATAACCGGCTGGAACCTGGATGTTCTCAACCTTTAGATCTGGTTACATGTTGCTTGTTTTAAGAAAACAACATCAACTTTATTCTAACACCAGGAAACCTTTAAAGGAACAGATCAACACTTTAGTTCTCTGCAAAAAAGGGAACTAAAAAATTCATTATTATTTTTACTGTGTCTTTGTATTTAATTTGAATTAGTAGTTTTATTAGTTTTATTTATAAAAAGATTTTTGCTGTTAAAATAAATAAATATCTTATTCCAAATGCAATACATAATTATTACATATATTGCATAATATATATATTATGCAATATATGTAATAATTATTATATTTAGGGACCAAACTACTTTGTTCCATTTTCAAAATGGTTTTATTTAATGAAATCTAAATACTAGGGGTTTCCCAATACAACTTTCCATTTCTGAAATGATATCAGCATGAATCATAAAGGCTTTTATTACTTATTTTCTATTGTAAAATGTTAGGAAAGGCTTGATCGAGTGATATTATTAAAACTGAGAACATTTGTCATAATAGGGATGAGAACAACTGATCCGTGTAATTTTGACCAAAGAATTACGGAAACTTTAAACAGAAGAAAAGTGTTTCTATCAGAATGCCAAGATGCAGACAGATATAATCTGATATTAGTTTTTTGGCAAATATCGTCCCAATATCTCAGCTTAATACACATATTTCAACAATATTGTTGTACTTATTTTTAGATTGAATTTTCAGTGAAAGCAAACCTGAGCCCAACCAGCAGCTCAAGAAGAATAAACAAATAATAGCCTTCTTGAAATATTTCTAGTTCACCTTGCTCTGATCAAGTAAGACATTTGGCCAGTAAAATCTGATGTGCAAAATAAAAAACAACTTTACTATCCTGCTTCAAGCCTATTATATCTCATTACATTATTTTAAGACCAGAAAAGCTCCTTCCATTTGCAGATCTTATTGACCTGCTCATATTAATAGCAAATGCACTTATTTTTACTTATTTCCACATCAGTTTTTGCAGTGCATGCTTTCATTCTCATTGTATTTGCACACCTAATCATGCAAGCACTTTCTATAAGAGAATGAAACCTTGGTCTGGACTTCTGACCCAGACTCTAAGAACTTGTAATGCTGCTGTAGATTCAGCTGGAGCCACATTCAAAGACTCAGACACCAGTTACACCAAATACAGCAAACACAGGCAATTATCCTGCAGACAAGACAACCTTTACTATTTACTTCCTAAATGGGATGATGCAGACAGACCAGATTACAGCTGATGGAGTCTGAAAAGCAAACCTCCATTAGACTGAAGTCAGTTCAGCCTTCAGTCTGCAGATCCTGTTAGTGGATCATAAGTGCACATTTCAAGATGCCTATTAGGAAGAGATATGCAGGTAAACAGAAGTTTAATTGAAGGGATTTATTTAGAAATAACATTTATTAAAAGTTTAAGGTGTTTAAAGTAGGAGCAGAGAGCTGCTGATGCTGCAGCCGCTGGTTTTTCCTGCCAACAGCTGTTGGCTGATGCAGGCGATTTTCCAAAGTAACTTCTCAATTAAAGAATCCAAACACTTAGAAATAATATAAACTATTAATTTAAAACCAAAAAGAAAAGACAGCATTAAAGTTGATGCTCTCATTTCTGGTTAACTGTGTGCAGTGATGTTACAGCAGGGGTTGGGCTGTACTCCAGCCTGCGGTGAGGAGCCATTTTAACGGACATCCGAGTCGAGGCGTATTGTCTGCGGCAAGACCAAGAGATTGTGGCATGAAGCCAAATAAACAGCGTAGCTTCAGGTATCTGGGGACTCACCGACTCCTCGGGCGGTCGGTTGATCTTGGCCCAGTCCACCGAGGGACCTTTGACCTGCAGGAATCTGTGGAAGAGATTCTTGAAGCCTTCGAAGTCTTTCCTGGAGACCTGAAACAGAACCAACCAAACATCAGTGTTGCGAGTAAAACATTTGATTCTTTTTAAGTGGAGTAATGACTGGGCTGGTGGTCAAAGTACCACCATGGGAAGTCGAGCTGCCCATTCAGATGGTCAGAAGAAATCAGTCATTTCAAATAAATGAGCAGATCAGGTCTTTAATCTGAGGCTTTTATTTCAAAACAGAAACTTGTCAAATGAGAAGTTCAGCAGAGACGTCTCCAAAAGGCAGGAAGCTGCGCTGGAGGCACCAATTTAACCCAGAACCTGAACAGCAAAACTAACCATGTTCAACCTTTATTTTGAAAAGTCCGTGAGAATTTATAAAGTCATTCATCAGGCTAAAAAATTACATCAAAGCAAGCTATTTTAGTCCTTTTCTGTATCATTTTTATTCAAGACATCTATGAATAACTCACACAGCAGCCACATCAGATCTATAATAAAGCAGGAAAGTGTTTTTTTGTTTAAAAATAAATAAGTCACCTACAAACCTCTAAGAAGCATTTAATTAATTGTCCACATCATTTTCTCCATCTCCAATTTGATATAAAAACCTCGTGTCCTTTGCCTCCTTCACTAAAACAGCAATTTATGATACATTATCTCCACATTTTTAAACATAATACAATGTCAATGTAAATGAGACAACAATATTAAAGAATTCATGGATCCGATACTGTGATAGGAAATATCAGCAGAAATAAAGAAATGATCTGAGCAGTTTTCAACCATAGAACTGATCCAAATTCGGTGTCCAGTGAAATTGGCGGCCTGGAAAACAGAAACTGTGCAACAGAGTTAAGATAAAGCTTTTATGTTTTATGTTTATTATCGTATATATATTTTTCAAAAGTACTTTAAAACAGGACAGGACACATTTCCAGCCTGTCAGAAAACAAAGTCAAAGACTCGACTTCTGCGTCTCCACAGATTTCATTGGCTGTTCCCAGACCACATATGTGTTTTCATGAGCATTGATCTGCAGGACCTAAAGGTTGTTTACCTCGAACCAAACCAAGCTGTGTTTTCAGACAGACGCTCTGATGGACCTTTCAGTCTGCTGGAACACTTGCTCTGCAAACATTTGCCCAATGCATGCAAATACAGATAAACGGGTCCATGACTCTTGATCCACTCAGTGTTGATCAAGAGTCATGGACTATGAAATGCGAGTAGTTTTAACATAACATCTGGATGTTTAAATGTTGCAGTGCATGGATGCTGATGGTCGAGGGTGAGGAAGAGGTTTCTGGTTAAATGGTGCCGATAGGTTTGAAATGCTTTCTTCTGCATGCTGTGTTTCATGGAGGTTTGTGATGATGTGTGGAGAGGGCAGCAGTCTACCCACCTCTGCTTCGGCTTTGCTGGCGGTGGCCAGCAGCGCCTCCAGCTCCCGATGCATGGAGTCTTCATGCTGCTGACGGAGCTTCTCCTCAAACTCCGTCATCGGTCCTCTGGTGAGAGCTGCAAACACACACAGAGGTCTGCCTTAGACTTCTTTTGGAAACTGAAGAGCTGTTAATGCTTCACTAATGTTTGTTCTGAATAGAAACTAAAAATATTCAGATTATTAATCAGGAAAAGATCACTCAGCATTTTAGTAGAATGTGTGTTAAAATTTAGATATCTTTATTTATTCTACTTTGTTTTTACTTGTCTGCCAAGAACTTCAACTTTCTGAAAAGCATAAGTCCTGATAGCAGTTTCTACCAAACACTGAACTTACCCGCCACAGTAAGCGACATTTTGGCACAGTCTGTTTAAAGAACAAAGGTTACTCTAATGATACGGTGTGAAGACTGACAGCAGCTCACAGCAAATTCTTGTGTGCATTAAAAAGTCAAAAATGGTCCCCAGTAGAAACCTGCAGCCAGCTTCTCTGTCCAGCAACAATACTCAGCCTCCTCATCCTCAGCTCAGAGGAAGCTCCCAGACCCTGGGACCCTGTGATGGTGATCCTAGTTCAGAGCCAGCCCACAGACGCACACCAATCACACTCGACCAGGGTGATCGCGTTGGGGTGGGAGCCTCTCCGGCCGGCCCCCTTCAGGTCCCACTTCAGCCACAAGCTCTTTAAAGTTAAAACTCTTGGCACAGACAGCTGATAAAATGCAGATCATGGGTGAGGAACAGCATTTCTTCTCAGTATAACTCAACGATTCCCTCACTGTTTGAAAAGTTTCATTTACAGAAAACCAAGAAATCGAAGAGGAATATTCAGATACGATGGCTTCAATTTGCTCCCAGACTGTCAAAAGAAATAAGTCATGACTAAATAAAAATAACACTTTAAAGCCTTAAGAGTATTTTTAACTGTTAAGCACATGATAATCAATTTTAAACAACCAGTTTCCTCCTGTAGATAAATCTTTATTGAGCTAGTTTAGAAACTTGCTTAAAAGTTAATGATTATGCTGTAAATCCCCTGGAAGAAACATTTTCCTGCACTAACCACAGATCATTGGGCCATAGATCAGAATCTGCCTATCTCTCCTTTTGTCTGTGATTAGAAGTAGAGATCGACCAATACTTTTAAAAAAAAGCTGATGCTGAATTTGATATCAATCCAGCCGATCCTCAATTTTTGGGGGGTTTTTTCAGGCCAATATAGCTTTTTCTTCCTTAGCTTACATGATTAAAAATGACAGTTAAAAAGGTTGGACATGTCTCAATTTAAAACAAACAGACAATAAAACAATATTTATTTAGTAATCCAAGGAAACACTAATAACGGATAGAAAGCAGAGCGAGCTGTACAACATGCATTTTATGCAATCTTGAGGCAAGTCAACTAATGAAAAATGCAAAAATTGGCCAAAGCTTTTGTATCAGTCTATTTCTAATTACCAAAGATGTGTTCTTCCTACTCATCAAATGCATTATAGTAAAAATATTCACAGTACTACCAGAGATACTACCAGCCTGTAAACTGTTTAAGAGTCACAGGCTGAAAACTAGGGCTGAACAAATTTAAATTGCAAATACTTTCAACCATTACTGCAATTTTATTTCTGCTTTTCTTTTGCACCTATACCACAAGCATTTCACTCCAGGGTTTCAGTTTTTCATGACCTTGAAAGCTTGCTTGTCCATAGTCCATTATTGCAAGTCTTTACTCATACATGGATCTGCTCACTAGCTCTCTCTCTTTCTTCTGTGTGGCAGCAAACCCACTTTTAGTGCATTATCATTATATTATTAGAAATTGAATGCAACCAAAATTGAGTGCTTCTGCGATTTAAAAATTGCGTTCCATTATATTTTGATTAGATTATTAAATGCAGTTAAATTCCTCAGCCCTACTAAAAACCAATATCTAGATTGAATTGGGCATTGTTTTTAATCTGTTTTAGTCATTAAAAGGGTATTAAAATGTGTAGAAATCAAATAACAGGTGGGACCTCATAGAACAGGTCATTTTTCCATCTAGAGGGGCCTAAACAGGAGTCCTGCAACAGATCCTTTCATTTAAGCTGACCTTCAAAATCTTCAACGGCTGCAATAGAACCTCCAGCATTTTAGTTGTTTGCATTGAAAACAAACCAGTTAGAGGCTTAGAGGGTGACCAGGTTTGTGAGGTCAAAAGGTCAAGTGTTCTTAAGTTAGAATTTAAAAGGCACTATTACCTTAGAATGATTCGAATATAGCAACTACTTAAAGGTAAGTCAGTCTAAAGTAATGTTTTCCGGGTTCTCTAGTTACAATTGAGAATCAACCTTATAAATAACTGCAATTTAAACGTTTGGTTGGCCTTAAAATTGCCCTAATGGTGATGAAAACTTTAATAAAGTATAAATGAAAGTTTTTGACAAGTGAAAACAACAAACACTCATTAGTTTGAGACAGCTTCAGACGCAGCAACAGAGAGACGCAGAGGTTGCAGATTATCACTCATAATTGCCCATAGCCGTGAAAACTGACACCAAACTTGCGCCAGGTTCTCGTGCACCAACAGCTAAAGCTTACGCTCACCCACCTGCGCAAAATAAGAGTCAGGACAGGCCTAACGAGGAAACCCTCCGAGGATCAGACGTAGTTTCAGACTGAGGCTAGAAACCATGAAGAACGCTGAAATAAAGTGCGACTTCTTCCAGCGTCCTCAGGTATCCCCGGGAGCTTAGCCTGTTGCTCCTGCAGCGCGAGCACACCCCTCTGCTTGAAAGGTAGTGACGTAATAGTAGGAGCGGTAAATCCCGGTTCTTATTGGTCAAAGGAGCCCATCAATCTGCTTGTCCCGCCCACTGAGGAACTAGATCCTTTATTTCTAAAACTTCATGTTTAGCGGCTAATTTTCTTTAGAAGTTCACAGAAGCACAGTCAGTTACCACGTATTAAAAAAAAAGAAACTAAAGAAAAATATAAAAGATTTACTTTTCCCATGTCTTAACAGATATTAAAACGAGCTAACTAATGTCTGAGTAATTACATTTTTAGATAACATTTTCTTTATTCAGATAAAAAAGGTCAGGATTTGGTCCAGGATTATAGCACCATGGTGGACGGGATTAATATCTATAAATTTAACATCTATGTCATAGTCATAATACACTTAATTAGTAAAGGGTAAAAAGAAAAAATGGGGCTTTGACTTTGGTTTTCCAATCCAAGAAATAATCCAAACAACAGCCACAGTATTTTAGAAGGACCACCTACAGGGTTTGAAGTAACAACAATAGCAGCATAAGGTCAAAAATATGCAGCCTCCCTTTTCTTTAACAGAATTAAAGAGGGAAGTCAAATATAACATTTGTTTCTAGTGAAGCGCATGTATTAAACTCCAGTCCTTAAGGGCAAGTGTCCTGCAACTTTTAGATTTGTCATGTTTTAAAAAACCTTTATCAAATAGTAAGGTAATCAACAGGAACCTAAATAATTTGACTCCATGCTTAGGAGGTAATTCAGATGTTCAGAGGTTCAGGTGTGTTGGACCAGGAAAATCTGGCAATAGGATTCTGAACTACACTGGCTTTGTGAGTTAATGTGTGTGTTTGTGAGTTAATTTTGTGACATCTCCTGTTTTGTAGATCATCCTAACCGAACAGAGATGGATGTGCACAAAATAGACTGAATTATGGTGGTTTATTGGATGACTAGTAACTCTGGAATATTGTACTTAATGAGTTGCTGCAGGGCGTACAGTCTCCGCTGAGCTTTCTTCCAAACAGGTTATGTGAAGAAAACCTTGGATTGTTAAAAATGGATGGAACTAGAGATGCTGCACAAGCAGTTGGCCTCTTTTTATCATGATAAACAAAATTGCCACATAACTGTAGGGTCTTCTGAACCAATGTAACTCTGGTAATGAGCAAAACCAGAAATTCAATTTGAAACCAACATAGACATTTCATTCCTGTCTTATAAACATCACTCATTAATGTCTTTTGAGCCATGGGAGTCTATTTCTCTGGGCTTATTTATAGTGCACCTGATTCCCACAGCTCCAGACCCTCTTCCTTCTATTAACCTTTTAAAGACAAATGTATCATATTTGATACATGAATTTTTGAGACCTCTGCATCATCAGAGGGATATTTTCGCTCTTGAGAACCGACTTAAGTCAGAAAAATGTAGGGAACAGAAAATGTATAAAAGATTATACGGAAATGCCTAATGTATCAAAATTTGTTTGTTTTTAAATAAATTTTTTTTTTACCAATATATTTTTATTGAGATTTTTCACTTTGAAAATACAATTATCTGAACAGGTTCTCTTTGTAGTTATTACATGACAGTAATTATTTTACTCAACTTAGAGAAACAAAAAACAAAGAAATAAAGGAAAAGAAAAAAAAAATTCACAAACAGCAAGAGACAAAAAAAAAAAAAAAAAAAAAAAAAAAAATTAAAAAATTTTTCATAGAATTCAATGACAACTCTTATATTGAAAAAATCATAATTTCCAGTCAATTATTTCATGGTGCAGGCTTTAAAGGGTTTCAGTCGATAATATGGGACTCCTGAAAATCCATTTTGGCTCAAACCTTTCTGAGGGTCTGCTGCACTTTCAGTTTACATAATTTAAAGCCCGACTCTAATTCAAACCAAATATTTTGTTTATGAGTTAAAGTGGGCAGAAAACAAATTAAAATGCGAGTCCTCAAGATTCTGTAGAAAAGGCTGCAGCAACTCTGCCCAATGTCTCCTGGCCACATTTCAGATGCAGCTGCATAACTTAAATCCTTATTCACATTTGCAAACGGAAAAAAAAAGAAAAGAGAAAATATCTTTTCTCTAAAATTTGTGCATTTATCATTTTTTTGATGGAGTGGAGACAATTTGCTATTAGTATGGGATGTGTTTAAAATAAACTATTATCTTAAGTGTATAATGTCTAACTATCATAATAAAACACATTTCATTGGCAGATCTACTTATTAAAAAGTGCAAAACCACACATGTTCTGAAGCAGTTGAGACTAGGACCTTAATCACAGAGGCATCAATGACAAAAAGAAAAATTGATCTTCATACTATCTTTTTGTTTTAGCCTGACTTGTACATGTAGTTCTTGATTCACCTTTTCCTTCTTTTACACATTGTGTCATTTATAACAGCTGATGTCACAGGTGAATTTCTCCGTTTTAAGATCAATTAAGACAAAATTCAATCTAATCTGGTTGTTGCTCACAAGTTTGATTATTCCATTAAAATTTTTTAAAATCCCAGATCCAGTTATTCTTTGCTTAAATAAAGGAAAAATTTGCTAGTTTAAGATATATATATATATATATTAGCGTTTTTGCAGAGCCTACATTCATACTTTTGTTTGAACTTTCATTATGAATCTTTTTCTTGTTGCCATCTGCTAAAAGTTTCACCAACTGTTTTGGGACCTGATTATAACTCAACAGAAACACTTTCATCAGTGGTATTCCAGAGCAACAACATAAGTTGATCAATTTATATGAAAAAATTGTTAACTAATTTCACATTTAAGACAGAAATCATTTCTTTTTGAATATCCTCCAAAAGTTCCTCAAGTGGCAGTTTAGCTTCACCTGATTTAAACATTTTAAGGCATCTTTTGCTATCCGACTGAGTGAATAAAATGATCCAAGAGTAACTGACAAGCAAAATAATCGATAGTTTTAGCCCTATAGATAAGGCTAAGACCAGCTGTTAATCATGCTGAATATGAAACACAAGAAACATAAAAAAAAACCCGAAGGAATTCTATGCCACCTCTCCTAAGAAATTTGAACCTTTGCTGCCCCCATGTGGCTATTGTCATGTACTGCAAGTAATAGCAGACAGGAAATAAATGTGCTGATCAGAGTTCATAGAGGCTGAAGTCAGCAGTCAGATCATTTGCTGAAACTTTTAAGCTTTTGGTTTGAAATAAGTGAAGGATCCTAATAGTGGCTGTGCTGTGTAACAGTTCACACTATGGGCACAATGAGACAGGATCAGTCAGATTTATCCGTTTTATTGAAGAGAAGATTGTTTGTTACAGTTTCAGCACAGCTAATGTGCGTTTTCATCTAATAACAGAGATATTCTCTTGGTGTCTTGCACACAGAGGAGGCCAGGTTGTGGAGGTTAGAACAGATTTACCAAAAACCTGAAGAAGGGCCCAAGTTACACACTCGCGCACACACACATCTTCCCACATACACTCAGAGGTGACACACAGACTCCAGCTCAGATGGTGTAACAGTGGAGGACATCTTCAGAGCCGAGAACAGCCAGCCTTTAGAGGATCTAAGAGCTGCTGTTGGCCAGCAGAGGGCGATAGTCAGTGGGACAGGAAGTCCATGGCCGTGTCTCGCTCCTCCACCAGCTCAGCCGCTGTGGCATCCATCTTAGCCCTGGAAAAGTCATTGATGGGAAGTCCATCCACTATTTTCCAGGTCTTGTTCTGCAAATGACACACAAAACACTTCTTGTTGTTGTGCTTCAAAACTCCTTGGTGTGGAACTTAAATGCTATAAATAAAATGGTTTTCTCTTTAAAGTCTCTCTGGTGGTTAAAGGTTGTGAGAAAAATTGAGAATATTATTTTAATTAAGAGGAAGATAAACAAATTCCAGAGTTTGTAGATTTCTAGCAAATATTTATAGTAGGGATGTCCCGAAACAACTCTTTAAATCCCTTTACGATACAGATAGGACCGATACATTAGCACAAATGATACAAGCTTTAAATACTTATTTTGTACTGAATATCAGGAAAAGCTAGATCAAGCAATATTACAAAAACAGGGAAAAAAAACAACAACAAAAAGGTATTAAAAACAACTGATCCCTGTAAAAGAGAGTTTCTATCAGCATGAAAATATTAAAAGTTTTAGATGCTGGCCGATAAAATCTGATATTAGATTTTTGGGCTAACATCAAACCTAATTTATAGTCAAACTCTGTCGAACAACAAAGTCTTAATCCATCATTCATTCTTTGAGTGAAAAGCTCTTGAAGCAGCAGCAGCTCACCTTAATCTGGACAGGGAAGGAGTAAATAAGGTCCTCTGGGATGCCGTAGGAGTTTCCAGCAGCATACACACCCATAGAAATGAACTCACCCTGCAGGAAACCAAACATAGAAAGAGTTTAGATAAAAAACAACACTGGGTAGTGACTACTAAACCAGAGCGGACACGGAGTAAAACAATCGGAAGAAGCCAGTAAAAAGCATAACATTAAAACCATGGGGGAGATGCAGAGATGTAATACTCAGGATCTCAGCTGATAGACAGCTACAAGTATGGAACAATAGATGGGTGACACCTGTTACAAGGCGGCTAAAAGAACAGCATGAGTGTGGAAGAAGGTGTGGGATTGGCCTAGTCAAAGTTTTGACCTAAACTGATCTGTGCTGAGGGAAACGCTTGAGGTATTTTGCAAGGATCAGGCAAAATTTTCAAATGCTAAATATGGAAAGCTGGTGGAGAGCTAACCAGTTAATCAAGGCTCCATCTTGATAGTGCAAATCTGTAAGAACACTTATGCTGTCTGAATAGTGCTGTCAGTAAGGAAGGAGGTAGGAGGAGAATACACAGGCACTGCCCACCTCACAGAGTTTAACAAAAATATATTTCTTCAGATATGCTCATTGTGACACATTCTAATGATCACACCTCCATGTTTAAAGTTTTATAACGAAGAGCTTCAGTCATCCGCTACATTTATGTAACTTGTTTTTTTGTAGTTCTTTTCTGGAAGGCTGTGGTCTCAGTTTGACCAGCGTCATCTATGCACATTCAGCATTAGGATGGAAGGCTGTTCAGACTGAGAACAGCAGCCTGGATCTCCTTTTCTACCCTGGATAGACTTCTTACTGTTGACCCCACAAAAGGGGAACAAAAAGAAGCTGGGAACCTTCTGAGGTATTCAGAAGGAGCTATAGCCTTTAGGGCAGCAATGCAGCATTTTCTCTCTGTAATTATTTCAGTCAAACCCATTTACTTTCTGCACACACTGACCTCCTTGGTGCCAAACCAGATGTCCCTCATGTGGTCACATATGGCCTTGGCAGCCGACATGGCGCTGGACAGCTTCCTGGCCTTGATGACGGCAGCGCCTCTCTGCTGCACCGTCTGCAGGAGGAAGAAGAATGAGAAAAGGCCTGGATGTTGCACCCATCTTTGACAGCAGGCTGAGCACTCACAGAGATGAAGTCTCCTCTGAGCCAGGCCTCATCCTTCACGGCGTCGTACGCAGCCTTCTCAGCGCCACCGACGTTCACCTTGGCATGATGGACATCAGGGTACTGAGTGGAGGAGTGGTTCCCCCAGATGATGACGTTCTTTACGTTGTTGGAGGACACGCCGCAACGCATCGCCACCTACAGGTCAGGTTGATGTACAGCAGATTTTTAACAGTTTCTTCGCCACAGTTGTTCAAGAAAGAACTGAGTGTATAAATGTACATTGAGAGGTTCTGATAGGGGTCAATGTCTGGTGACCAAGCCATTATGAACAGCAATGTCTCATTGAACCTAAACAATCTGTTCACCGTTTCTCCTGTAATCCTCATCCTGGATGATACATGAGGAACCAGCAGAACTAAAATCTGTCATTTACCTTTAATTTGACACGGAATGTTCCAGAAATGGAAAAACTAAAGACAAAAAGTGCTAAGGAGAATACGAAAACCCTCTGCTGAAGGCTGCTTGAGACTCTTACTTCACATTTATCCATACTTGGAATCCAATCATCTGTACAGTCTTACTTCGTAGGCCCGACTTTGAGGTCGATAGTGAGGACGTCCTGATTAATCAGCCAACAGTTCATTACTACTCAGTGAATGGTTGATGCTTACATGTGAAACTGATCTGATTTATCTCCCTATGGCCTCCAAACCTGTTGCCTCCCAACATGGAGGAAAGGTCAAAAAAAACAGGAGTAAGCTTAATTAGAAAAGAGGTGAAAAAGCTAGCCATAATTTATTTTTATTTTCTTTTTGTAGATTATGAAATGTTATTTATATATGTGATCAATCTTTGTAGCTGATGAAATGTGAAGCTTTAGCTGCTGAACTTTTAACCCTCTTAAGTGTGACAGCAGTGTAGGGTTAACTTCCTTCTCTACTTTCCTCATAGTTCAAACTACAAATCAGTTCTTGTTAAAGGAGGGACTCCTTTCGTCCTGTTTTTTCCTGGGTTTACCTGGGAGGAGGCTCTGTTGTGGTCCAGTCGGGTCAAGCAGGAGAAGTTCTCTTTGGGGATTGATGGAGCCGACTTGGAGGCAATCAGGCAGTTTGTGTTTGCTGGGTTTCCAACAACCAAAACCTGATGGGAAGAGAATCAACCAAGTCTGTGAGGAGATGAACAACTTCACACAGCTCATGAGCAGGGCACTTGAAACATCTGTTGAGCAAATGGCACCCCTGATGATTTACAAAAAATATAACACACCTACACTAGAATTTTATTACGTCTTATGGACTCCTGTTTTTTTCGCTTTTAAAACCACTTAAAAACAAAACAATATCAAAGAGAATATATACAGAAGTTTGCACATGATTACCTCACTAATCAAGGTGTCTAAAGGTACCAGAATTAATCAGTGTGCCCTGGGAGACAAAGCAATGCATGTTGCAAAGCCTGCATGCTGCAGTTTCCTCTGGTTTTCTGAGAGGAACGTTTTCTTTTCCTGACCCAAAGAGCTCACTTCAGTACTTTCATGTCCTGTGTTTTGTTAGCCACTAATCGTTAAGAACCAAGTGACTCTAGTAACTTTCTGCATTACATTATTCCCCGAAAGCATGTAGTTGAAACAGCATTATGTGGTCCAACAGACTGACTAGTCCAAAGAAAGTGCGGCATCACCTTTACAGTCTTCTTTGCAAACTTGTCCAAAGCGGCTCCCTGAGTCTTGAAGATTGCCACGTTGGCTTTAAGGAGGTCCTTCCTCTCCATCCCCTCCTTCCTGGGCATAGAGCCCACCAAGATGGCGGCGTCAACGTCCTTAAAGCCCACCTCCGCCTTGTCAGTGGGGATGACCTCTATAGAGGGCAGAGACAGGAATGTGGGACATTTTTAGCTGCTCCAAACACTTATCAGGAAGGTTAGAAACTATGTGCTCATCAGGAAATAATCTTTAATCTTTGCTGCTTGACTTTGAATTGATACTATGTTACTTGTCTCAAAGCTAAGCTCAGAGAAACATTAGTCTGTCTTCCAGATAAAGTCCTGCTGCTTCCACTGATCCTACTGATAAGAATAAGTTAGCTGTTTGCTCAGTTGACCAAAAGCTGCTATCAGACTGAACTTCAATCTCTGCTAAGTCCTGCTCAGTGCATTGTTGTGCCACAACCGCTCTGATTGGCCGCTGTGGTGCCTGAACCAGCATCCAATCACAAGCCTTGTTTTTGACACTCCTTCCTCCTGTGTGCAGTTCTGAAGGACAATACAGAGACATTGAGGACAGCCTGCAACCCTTGTTAAAGCGATATGTGTTTGTATCGTCATTTTGTCTTAAATGACAACATCCTGTAATAAAGCGGATTATATAAACCATCAGTTAGGTCTCTATGTTAAGGAACTAACTGGACTCACCCCTCAGCAGTGGGAGAGCACAGTCCTGCAGCTCCATGACCACTCCGTCCAGCACAGGCAGCATCGGGGGGATGTCCAGCAGGATCAGGATGATTGGCTGATGACAGAATAGAGAAACAAAAGAGGAAAACGAATGAACGACTAAACCAGCCACAGCATTCTGGGTACTGGTCTTTGTAGGATCTGCAGGACTATAGATGTTGACTGATTTGTGAAAGGAATTAGTTAATTTGTATAGTTATTTTTAATAGGGTAAAGGTTTCTCTTTCAGTTTACCTGCAACATGTCAAACGTTACATTTTGAGTGAATTAAAGTATTAAATAACATTGAGACAGAATTTTTCAAGGACCATCCTGAAGCCGACAGATAAAATGTTTCAATGGCTCTTGATAGGATCAGAACAGTTTGCAACAGTAATGTTCTTCCCTGAATCATGCATGCTCACTGCATTCTTGCAATGAGCATGCAGGATTCATTGCAACACTGTTACATAACAGTAAAAGCCCACTGTCCCAGCTGTATATGGATAAGGTTCATCAGGGGGGGTCAATCTTACCTGGTCCTTCCCGAACACATCTCCCTTTGCGATGCTGTAGAGCAGAGAGTAAGCAATCTGACCGGCAGCACCAGTCACCACAACACGGATTGGTTCAGCCTGGAGGGGAAAAGACTGGACGGTTTATTTGAGTTACTGACCTAGTTACTTCAACGTGTCATGGCAGCAGCCTGCACTGCTGCTCTGCAGGTCGGATCGCTCAATGGGAGTGTTGAACATTTTTATAAAAGGAGGGTAAACAGGTTTAACCCTGCCATTGGGCTCCTGGTTCACAAGGTCATTATCAGCAGCTAGTTCTGCAGTGACGCTCTGTCCTTCACATGAAGGAGAAACATGTGAGACTTCAATTAGTTTACTGAACACAACAACATTGATCTGCATTTCAAACCAAGTCATTAGTTTTGAGTTTGATCGCTTTGCAACCATCAAAACTTTAACCTGCAGTTATCGCCACATCTGTTCCTGAGGGTAAACCAGCTAACATGTTATTTTCCAACAAAAAATAATCAAGCTGTGTGCTTAGTGAAGATTTAACCTAATCTGATTGGTAGAGCGCAGATTGAAATAAAGGGCCTGGTGATGTCACAGTGACGCCACCGTCAGCTCGGACCAGGGCGGATGCAGATGTATGAAAGCTCCGCCGAGCAGCCGCTTCAGCTTCCAGGCTAAAATTAATCCGCACCGCTGTCTCTTTATGTTAACTTAATGTTTTCACATGTATGCATTCATCCACAGACCAACACTAACTAGCTGCAGTACCCGGGCCACATTCTGCCCTTCGCGTTTGTATTACTGCTTCAGTTAGCAAGGATCAGAAATAATATTAGCATTTTAGCATAATTTTTAGGTGCGCTGTTCCCGCCGTTTATGTGACATCATTTGGTTCACTTCGAGAGACAGAGAGATATTTAAAATATGATACGGTGCCATTTCTAAACCATAATTTGAGCCTCTTACCATTTCTACTAAAGGATGGAGTTGGTTTGCTCAGCTGCTGCTCTCCCTGCTCAGAATCGGACTGAGAGACGGAGGGGTCACCTCTATCGGTGTATTGAAATACGGACGTTGGAGTGACACTCCCCCTCAAAACATGGGACTTGTAGTCATCTAGTATCAGTGTGCCATTCTTTTCTGACTGCAATCTCTTCTAAAAGAACACATTGACCCAGAATGCATTGCTCTGATCAAACCGCGCCCACTTGTGCCACATAGATGAACGGTTTTCTGAAAAGACTCCTTTTTGAGAGGAGTTTCTTTAAACTGCACGGTAGTGACATCTTGTGGCAAATGGAGAAATTACAGAACTTGGATTTGAGACTTCCGCGTTTTAATAGTTTAACTCCAATGGACTGTATGAGTTTTAGTTCGGGTTAACAAAATGACTAGAAAAATTGCTCTTTGTCTACCGCGGCTATACAGATTTTAAGAGCAATTATCAAATCAGCAATCCCATCAGAGATCACATCCTGTTGTCAATCATGAAACCTTAACATCTGTGGGCTTAACCTTTGAGGACTAACCAGATATTACAATAATGTTTTTTTAGAATACCTGTAACCTCTGGGGAAAGTCGGTATAAACGTTTACAAAAGGGTATCTAATAAGACACAACAGGATATATAGGCATTAAATCTTAAATATATCCCAGAGGAAAATAGATAACTTTCACTGTGTATATATATATTAATCTGTAAATAGTACATTTTGAAATGCTAAGATTGTGAGGTGTGTTGCTAAATTGGTCAGAGACTAAATATTTCCTTAATTGCTTCTAAATATTGAGCAGTCGCTACAAACAATTAAGATCAAATTCCCAAACAACTGAAACAAAATGAAGTTGGGTTATTTTGGAAATGATTAAGAACTTACTGTGAAAAGATGAAAATCGTATCTAAGTTTGTCCTCCCCTTGAACTACCTGAGAAAATGTGCACTGCACTGCTGCTGGATTCGTACCACTGTACCATCAGCTCTTGATTAAAACATGTCAAAACACTTTACTATTCTTTTGGCCCCCACAGTGAAACTTTAGCATGCCTGGTGGATCTAAGGGCACTTGAGAGCAGTTTAGCACATATTTTGGCTCCCAAGGGGACACATTAGCATCCTTAAAGGAAAAAAATCTGTCCAGGTTCTCTGGCTTGAATTGGCGATTACTTTTACATATACAGAAAGTCTCTTCTTCTTCCTTGACCACGATTGACAAGCAGATAGGAACATCACTGCCTACAGGAAGTATCTTGGCTCATCTTTAAACTTGTTAAGTGGTCAACCTATTGTGTGGTGCCTGGCTGAAGGTTAATCCTTGTAATGAATCCTGTCTGACTTTACAACTTTGCTATTTGAGGAACAGTAAAGAGACAGAGGAGCTAAAGCAGAAATTATTTTATCCAGAAATGCACTTCCTTGGCTTTGCACACTGAAACCTGTCTGAGCAAGTCAAAGAAAGGCTGATATAAACAATCATTAGTGGGGAAGAGGGATTCGCATTTTAGGTGAAGAGAAACCTCAATACTTATAGTAAATGCTTTGTGCACAAATCTGTTGAGCTGCTGCTGAGATGCAGGCCGCGAAGCAGTTAAAAGCGTAAACGAGAGGGCGTGGCTAACTAAATGTCTCTCAGCGCACTGCAGCAAGCAGGATTTAAATTGATGGTTAACCAACAGGGAAACTCAATGACAAGCTGCTTATGTGACTGTTTCTTTAAATCCAGGTGTACCGAGGCTGGGAAGCCTCTGAACATGCTGGGTTAGGGATGAGAGGTTACTGCATTACATAGATAACACAGGGGATCATCTCTTATCGAATAAATTGATGCCAGTACGTAAACAGGTCAAGGGCACAGCAGCCATGTTGGATTTTCTGGTTGTTTTTGTCAAGCTGCTCATAGTGGGAGCTACAGCAGCTCAGCAATGTGAGGAACTGACCGCGGTGCTGATAAGCTGCAGTTTGTTAGTTGCTTACAAGTTAACAGCAAAGACAGAAAAGAAAACCGGAAGCATGAAAATTAAATCTTCAAAGTAATATTAAAGCGCCCCTTTTATTCTGCATCCTTTACAATTGTCTGTTGTGTGACGTCATCTTTGTGTATTTTAAATATTTGCTAAATAAAGATTTAAACTACACAAACTGTTATAATGCTACTTGCAGCATAGGTTGTTAAACTTTCAATAATTATATTGAGTGTTTGGAATAAACAGTTTGCATGCCAATTATATATCTACTCTGGTTCATTAATTTATAATAGATGTTCCTGGTGATAAAATGTAGGAGGCATATTTTTCAAAACATATTACTTAGATAGCCATGCTTATTTTAGAAAGGTCATTGTCTTCCCCCTGAAATTATTTATTAAAGGAAACAAGTTGTTAGCCTTATATGCAGACTTTTATTCTGAAGAGAGCGTGCGGATGCTGTTTAATTAATATTCTCCGGCTTACTGTAGTAAACACTTCGTCAAACGGCACAGTTTGACTTAAATTGCAACGAATACACCAATGTAGAAGCTACATGCACGTTTAATTGTCTACTGGGTTCAGTTATTCAAACCCTACCTTTCAAAAGCCTACATAGCTAAATAGAATGGGGTCCTATGGTGCACTCCTATGTAAACCACTGCAGCGAATAATAAATGGTTAAGAGACAGACTCGTTTCAAATACACACAAATAGGCAGATTGGGGCCTTTCGGGTTTATTGCAAGAATTGCTCTGCCGTGGTGCGTTCAAAGACGCGCTGTCAATTTCATTCCAGTGGCGGGTCAGATGAGCTGTGTGCTGCTTTTAACTCACCTGTCGGGAGATTGCCCGCACCACAATATACATGGACGTCAGCAGCGTCAGCATGGTGCCCCTGCTGTTCTGTTGCCTTTCAACGATAACTTGCTTTCCCCCAAAACAGTGTTACCTTCAGGAGGAAAGAAGGAAGCGACACACGATTGAATACCTCCACCAGACACGAGGTGACCGCGCGCGCTGCAGTCCGAATTTCTTGCGTCTCTATGCAAGCGGCTCCGACTCACACCTCCACCCCTACCTGCAGGGAACACATCCACAGACCCAGACCGCACCCAGCCTAGGCGCTTAATAAGATTTTGAGTCTACAAATAGCCCCTGACTAGGACGCCATGGAGTTTAATGTCTGACACAGGTGTAAATAATAATAAAAAGTGTTGGCGATTATACAGTAAAATACAATATGAAGGAAGTGTGTGTGGGAGTCCGTGACGTCAATGCAGTGGAAACGGGATCTCAAGGCTGCTGCAACCCAAAATGTGATATGGTTATGTAAGGGTAATTCTTATCAGTGATTGTAAAAGTGTAGAAAATGTCCAGGAGCGCGTCCAGGATGTTTGGTGTGGGATTGAGGACCACTAAGTATCTGTGGGTGGTACTTTAACTCCATTCAATAACGCTGGGCAAGACTAATGGGGGTCTCTTCCCACATGTTGTCATATTTTATCCAAATCTTTTCTTCTTAAATGGACATTGTGTAAAAAGTGATATCTTTTGCCTAAAATCGATGTGTGCATTTAGATATGTGTTATTATTGGTGTATTATTACCCAATAATCAGATCCAGTATTGTATAGTTTTATTTTAGTTTATATAAGGCTAGCCACCCGTTTGTGAACCGCCATGACAGTCTGGCATCTTGAAACTACAGATGCACCTTAATCCTCCATTCCGTGGTGAGAGTTAGAGGAGAATTAAGATTCTCCTATTTCATTTTGGTGTGTTTTTAAATAAAACGCAATAACTGAAATAGTTGTCCTTATTCTTTGTGGGATTTTGATGCTAAAGTTCTTTACAGGTCATGTAGAATTCGTGCCAGAGTGATTCTACGCATTAATACATCAGGTGGTTTCTGAAAGTTACAAGGTTCTTTAAAATTACTCTGAAAATTACTCAGAAACGTACTGATATTGGAAAATTTTGTTTGTACGTTTGAATACTTAAATACTTTTAAATGCATTTACTTTTGAATACTTGTGTATTTTCAAACGTGAGTCCTTCAGCACTTTGACTTGAGCAGATTTTTGACCAAGCAACTTACTTACTATAGTTAAGTACTCTGTCCACCACCGATTACAAAATAATACAAACATAAAACTCCCAATAACTACATTATATTTCTAAATCCAAAGCTGGAAGTATGGTAGGATCCCAAATGCTTACTGAACCATGTACTAAAAGGTTATTGACAACTTTTTCAAGTGTTTGTATATTCAGCTCCATTCATGTAGAATAGTCTCCATTCTGAGTCTTCCACTGGATGATTTAAGTCATCTTCTGATTATCCCAACTATTGCTCTTCTTCTCTTGTCCTTCACTTTATATAATAACAGATTATCTATCTGTGACTTTGCCCATGCTTTATGCAAGAGGTATTCAAGTCTACTCTTGAGTCCCAATATCCTGCAACTTCTCTTTATTTTTCTTTTATCACACCTGATTTTGGTGATTGAAGTTCAGAGAAAGCTCATTAATCAGCCATTAATGAAAACCAGGTGTTCCACAACGAGGATGAATCTAAAACTTGCATGCCCTCTGAGCCCTTATTTACACAGACTCCTTCATTCCTGCTCCACTGGTTCTGTGAAAACTTGAAACCTAGTCTAGTGGTAATTCCTGCCGACTCTGCTGCCCTGACGGACAGCTCCCCTCTGTCGTCCGTTAGATATACGGATCCAGTCTATTTTGTGACTAATTTCTAAAAACCAGATGAGACAGACATGAGTCAGATAGAGAGAGTCAAAAGCAGATCCGCCAAATTTGAATATTGGAGGTGTGAATTGAAAAAAGAAAGATTGCATATGAGGGAATTCAGTAAACAAAGAAGATCACTTACATTTGTTCTGTCCTTTTCTAAAATAACAGCCACAAATTACCCATCTATACCTCTCTTAAGGCAGAAGAGCTCATTAAAAAAAGCCCGTACTCCGTTGCCTCAAAGAGACCATCTCGCTGTTAGTGCCAAGAGTAAACAGAGCTAATTCATCTTAAAGGGAAATGCTAATAAGAAACAAATATTTAGGAGAGACAGAGTATCCTGGTAGTAAGAATACTTCACTATGTGTCTTTTGATAGACAATAATTTGATTTAGCATAAACAAAATAAAAAGTGTGATACTCAGAAGTCTGAGTGTCTTTTAAAATGCTGACGTAAATCTTGTTGATATTAAATAGGTCAGCCAATCTGAATGGTAACTAAAGAACAGGACAGCAAATCTAAAATTTCAGCAGAGGAGATGCTCGGACGGGTCCTACACACAGAGAGTGAGGCTGACTGCAGTTGAGTAGCTCTGCTTTTTGCCCTGATCACTTTGCGTTTCCTGTAAGTTTTTTTGTTTTGTTTTAATGAAGTTATTAAGTTTATCTTCTTGCTCCTGAGTTCTTTGGTTTCGCCCAGCCCCTAAAGCTGTCAAATCTGACTGAAGAAGTGGAGAAGGCAAAGCAAGTTTATTCTTGTAGCATAATAACCAAACTTAACTGATATTGTATTGAAGAGCTTTTAATCTTGATTTACAGAGAATTAAAGTTTCATCACTTTGGCAGTGTTTTGGGAGTTTCTTATAGATTAGTGGAGCAGAAGAACTAAAAGCTGCTTTTTCGTTAGGGAGGTAGGGATGTTCTTTTAAAAGAAAGAGGGGCCCCAAATTAAAATTAGGGACCCATAAGGGCTCTTAAAGGCAGCCTTGCTTTAGACACCTGGACACCTTTAAAGCTCTTCTTCCCAGAGCAGCCAAAACAAACCTTGACTTTAAATGAACTTTATCCGCTGGTTGAAGAGAAGCCAGAACCTTTTAGGAACAGAAAGATAAATCCATCCGATGAACCTAAAGCCTGACTTTAAGCTTTTAGTTATTTGTCTTTTCAGTAAAAACTGGTGTGTGGAAATAAGGTGAAACCAGGAACCTGCTTCCTGGCAAAGGATGATATCATCAATAATCTCCTCTTCCTGGAAGACATATAAGGAGGTATGTTTGCCCCCCTCCCCCCCCACACACCCACACACACACGCAATCTCATAGTTAAAAAATAAAAAACACAAAAACAACATCTGTTGAAGTATTCTTAAAAATCTGAGACTAAACCAAAGAAGAGTATTTTCATGATTTTGTATAAATGAATTTGAAAATGTATTTACCTTATGAAACCAAAACTAGAGAGGAAAACCCTGCATCTTTACTTCCTCATTAAAATATTCAATGAGGCCTTTAGTACCACAGAGAGAGGATGTTCAAATCCTGAAAAGAAGAAGGCTAGATGATTGCATCAAAGCCTGTCTTTCAACATTTTTTCTTTTCTTTAACAAAAAGAAAACAGCCCAACCCCAAAATACCCAAATAAAGACATTGGGTGCTCTTAGAAACCGGAAGTTAAACTCCTGACCAGAGGTATTTAACCCCAAACCTCAGTTAGAGTGAGTCTGCATCTCATCAGTGACATAAACCCATGAATGATGGCTCTTCGGCACCAAGAGGTTCAGTTGGTCTTTCTGGTATTAATTTCAGGTAAGTCTTTGTTTGCTATATTTTCTTTATCTCTGTGTTATTAATTTGATATTTCATGAGAACTGACATGTCTCAATGCTGTAAGCTTAAATTATGAGCTGGTCAGCTGAAGTACTGTGAAGTCCACTGTGAAGTCCCACAGGATCTTAGACCTGTGGTTCTCAATATATATATATATATATATATATATATATATATATATATATATATATATATA
>JAUZNJ010028818.1:0-15825 GCA_034780135.1 Jordanella pulchra | reverse complement strand
CTTTCTTTCTTTCTTTCTTTCTTTCTTTCTTTCTTTCTTTCTTTCTTTCTTTCTTTCTTTCTTTCTTTTTCTTTTTTGTGCCCCTCCTTGTATCTTTTCATCTTATCTTTGATTTCCAGTTTCCTACCATCTGACTCCTTATGTCCCATGTTCCTTCTTACCTCATTTCTCCTATAATGTGCCCTTTTCTTTGTCTAGGCCTCCAGTCTTCTTCCTTTGCAATTTTCTTTCTTTCCTACCTTGTGTCCTTACATCTATCAGTGTATCATCCACTTTTGTTCTTTCCTTTCTTTCCTTCCCTGCTTATGTAGTGAATGTTAATATATGTATATTGAGTATATTGGGGTTAGGAAAAATTGTAAAATGGGGTTATTATCTTTTTTTGGTTTAATGTAAAAATGTACAGAAACCATGCAAAATGAAGAGTAAATTTGGTTTTGCAGACCGCTGTATCGTTAATTTACCAGCTCACTACTTGATTTTTACCCTTTGCATATTCTGTCTCATTAACTCAACACAAATAACCATTTTAATACTCTTTGCTCTCACCTCTTTAAAATCAGGGCTCAACAATAACACTGGTTCTTATAATGTGCAGAGAACTGAAACTGCTATATTATAAACAAATGCAATAAAAATGTTACTTTTACATATTGTGCCTCAAAATCTGCTGAGTCAGGATTAATTTAAAGCAGAAGTGAAGTCCAATACCACATGTTGGAAATAAGAAGGAATTTTACACTTTGTGTTTGTTTAATTTGAATGTATAGTTTATCTGACCTTGTCATTATTAATGCACTTTATCATTAACTGTTTTGCTCTCAAATGTCCACAATATTTATAGAACTCCATTAAAAATATCTGAGTTTAGAAACATTGGGAAAATGCTTTGGAACCTCCTTCACTGGGGTGCTTAACCAAAACTCATTGAGATATAAAGAGCACTGCAGTGGATCAGATTGAAATGATATGATGTGGTATAATGGAAACTCAGTGGTCCACATCAAAATGGCTTGACCGTTCTTTACATCCTCTAGAAGCCTCTAATGCGTCTACTCAGATTCAAGTGATTTAATTTCTGAGTAATTACCCCTGTATCTCTCTTTTATCTTTACAGCTAACTGCATTGCAGGCCAAGGTGCATTACCTGAGGTACATCAGTGAACTCAAACTGTATGGAGGAAGAGAGTTTAAATCGATACTTTTGGTGAGACATTTGTCAAACTCTGTCTTAGGGATTTGTTTTCGCAGCCTCTTTTATATTGCTTTCTGTCCTTCGGGCTGCAGCAGGGAGAGAAGCAGACAGAGGTGATGCTGTTAGTGGGTCCGCGATACGGAATCAGTCATGTAATTAATGCTCGGACCAACCTTGTAGCCCTGTTGGCCGACTTCAGCCACGTCAACCGCATTGAGATTCTCACTGAAGATGAGATGAATGTCCGGCTGGAACTTCATGTCCTGGATGTTAGAGTAAGTAGGTTTGTTGTTGAAAAAGGAAACCTGGAAAACATGCTGCAGTAAAAGAGTGCCTTTCATTCCCTAGATCTTCTTTTTTGTTTAACGTTTAATACATAAACTTTTGTCTATCCCCTTGTTTTCTCAGCCCATCACACTGATCATGGAGTCTAGTGATGCAATGAACCTTGCTTGCCTAACAGCTGGCTACTACCGCCTCCTAGTGGATTCCCGTAGATCTATTTTCAACATGGCCAACTGCAATAACATAGCAGAGGATGACACTGGTGAGTCATCAATGTATTAATTACTTTTGCAGATGTATCTCAGCTCTTAAATTTTGCTGTAAACATTGTGTTCATTTTTTTCCCAGTCAATTATTAACAATTCTTGATCTTTTGGTCTGAGGGAAAAAAAATGCAAAGTGAGATTAAAGACATTAAATAACTTAAAAATTGATGTTCTACTGGGAGGCATAAAACCTTAAATATCCTGATGTAAAGCACTAAAAGGGAAGCTGCTTCAAAGTTTAATCAAAATGAAATATGAAACACAAAAAGTAATATTCCCTTGCTTGCTGCAGGTCAGGATCGTGTCCTTGAGTGGCCATACAGCACATCTTTAGGGGAAAACGAAGAGCCAGGACAGGGGTTAGTCTATAACAGGGACTATTCGGACAATGGGCAGAGGGAAAACAGCATTTCTCCTTACTTCCATGAATCCCAAAATCTAGATAGTGACCATGGAAAAAGAAGAAGTCCAGTGCCCCCTCCTCTTCCCCCTGCTACCAGACACAAAACCCAAGACTCTCCTCGGAGTGCCAAAGTTTCATTTATTTTTGGAGGTAACCCACCGTTGAACAGAGGAAGGACCTATGAAGCACTGCCAGAAAGCCCCGAGTCCTCAGAGCTCTTCCAGTTCAGCGAGCTAACGCACGTCTATAGCAACATTATAACCGAAGAAGGTGGTGAGGAGCAGGTGCTTAAGGAGCTCTTTAATCGAGACACAACAGATGACGCGGAGGATGATGAAGATGCTTCCTGTGAGGAAGACTCCACAGGAGGGACTCCGGTTGGTGATAACAGGGAAGGTGGACTTAACTGTGACAGCCAAGGTGCACGGTTGCCAACGGCAGCTGGCAAAGCTACTTTTCTCACCCTTTCTGGGTCCACGGACGATATCATCGACCTCACATCACTGCCACCTCCCGAAGGAGACGATGGTGTCAACGACGATGAGGACGACTCTCTGTTGCAAACCCTGAACCTTGCAATTGCAGCGCCACCACCAGGCTTTCGGGACAGCATAGATGAGGACACAGCTCCAGAGGGACGGCCTCTGAGCACATGCAGTAATGATGACATCCCTGTATCACTAATCGATGCTGTTCCAACACATGGGGAGGAAGAAGGAAGCAGAGGAGGGCAGAGTAGGTTAGAAAGTGCAGTCATGAATTCGCTGCAAGCACTGGAAGATCTATCAGTCTCTGAGCGGAGACCTCATCGTCCACCACCCAGCAGTAACAACACAGGTCTGTGAGACACTATTACATTTTCAATAATGTTTGTTCATTGTGGATTACACAATTTTTCACTTTTAAGTTTTTTAAACCAAACATAAGTAACAAATCCTCTGATTATTTTTTAATTGTTCAGAATTTTTTGTCATTTTGTCTTTTCCAAACACTGTATAGTCTTGTGCTGTATTTAAAATGTTTATTGGAAATATTGTATTGCCATTATTTCTGAGAAAATATGTGTCATTGTCATATAATACTTCCAATACACCATGCTGGAGGTTTTCGGTCAGAGAAGCAAAATAGATTTATGCCCAGATGGTGGACCAAAGAGCTAAGAAGGAATAGATGTCTGTCTAAAAAATAATAATACATCTGAAAAGTATTTATTTCTAAGTCATTATAGTTTAATGTGAAATTAACTTGTAGAATCTAGCTGGGTAAAAAAGTATAGAAAAATATATTAAAGATAAAATAAAAACAAGTCATTTTCCTCAAGCAGTACTTCCATGAATCAAAAAGATGTTCCACAAATTCTTTGCAGCTTTAGCAAAGGTCTGGCTCTTAATTTTTCCATCTGAGTCTTGTAATATTTAAGAGAGACTGTCTGGTTGAATGGTGTGGAAATCTGAAGAAGATCTGTTAAACATTATGATGACCAAACTATTTAAAACTTCAAAAGCATCAAATATATATAAAAAAAAATCTGTCCAGAAAAGGATTAGAGTTGGGGACTCTGATAAATACCCATCACTTATGAAATGTAACTTTTTGCATGTCTTCCGTACTCCAGTTGAAATATTGCATTGTTTTTTTTTTACACAGTTGAACTTGTGAATGCAAACTCAACCTGTTTGAACAATTTCTAGCTTGACAGTTTTTTGGTTTGTTAGGGTAGGGCAACATGGACTTAAAATCTTATCACGATATTTTGTGGTACTATCCTGATAATGGTAAAAATTAGGATAAAAGAGCAACAACTCTTCATTACTTCTTTGCAGTCTTTTTTAAGTAACTGTATGGCTGTGACTTCATGCCCCTGCAGTCATAGCCAAACAAAAAATGCTTTTGAAAAGCATACAAATTCTAGACAGGCTTCACTATGACACATAATGGAATATGATTTATATGACTTAACATGTCACAGTAACCAAAAGTAATACTATAATTCAGATTTTTAAGTCCCTCAATAAAAAGAAGAAAACAGAAAAAAAATGACCATTCAAATCATATGATAGATGCCCATCCCAAATACTTGTATATTTTGTCCAATTTGAAGAATAAAAATGACAGAATGACAGTCATCCAACTGCCTACTTGTACACCCAACAAAACGTTAACAAACACACAGATTTACACAAATGAATAGCATAAGCGAACAATTGAGGAAATTAGGAAAACTTGCGTTTGGTTTATTTCTATTCTGCATAAATTTACATCAACATTTGTTAGTATTTAGGGGTTCCATTGAGTACTGGTGGAATTTTAATTATGTGGTTCTTATTTATTTTTGTTTGTTTTTTAGGTATTTGTTCATCTCAAGGATTTAGTCCTGAGTCTTCATCAGATTCTGGCAATGAGACCAACTCTTCTGAGATGACTGAAATCTCTGAACTGGCCGGTACTCATAGACTTACTGAGAGCCACATGCGTTTGCTTGTAGCTACAAAAGAAGGATACCAACCGTTACTTGAAGAGAAAACTGAGTTTCCAGTCTCCCCCAATTCATGTGCAAATGTAGAAAAGAAACCTCGTAGCCCCACACGACACCTTCAGCCTCCAGCAGTTCCTCCAAGACGTAGCCCCCAGATGGACCTACCATCGTCGGGTTCAGACAGATTGGAGGTGAAATCCCAAACTACTCTCTCGGTTACGCTCCAGCGTCCCAGTTCCACAACACCGGGGGGTAAACACCAGAAAAAATCAGCACACACCAGTGGAAAGTACAACACTTTCAGTACTAGGGAAGGACTTCGAAGTGAGATTAATAGCAGGCGCAGCTATCTTGATTTAAACCAATGCACTTCATTTACTGAGCAAGAAGAAGGTCAGAGGGGACAGAATTCCTTTTTTATCTCCTCATCTGTAACTGAGGGCACTGGAGCGACAAGTCCAGCTCGAGACCATCGAAATAATCTTCGCCCGTCTTCAACTGTTTCTGATCGGTTCTTAGACGTTGTCAACATGGGCGGCTGTGATGCAGGCAATGGAGCTACAACCGCTGAGCAGGATGAACACTTGGTCGTAGCATCCTTACTATCCCCGAGCAAGCAATCCAGATCAGGAGGTTCTGAACAAGGATCAGATACACAAAGTGACCATCAGCCAATTTCAAGACAACAGAGTGTTGCACGGTTGTGTGAGTACCACCTGGCAAAAAGGATTTCAAATTTGCAAGGAGAAGCTCACAGTTCACTTCAGGGCTCCCTGTGCTCATCACTTGATGCAGGTGGCAGCACAAATAGCAGTGCCTGTGCAACACCAAATGACTCTCCCCTTGGCCCTGGTGCAACTGAGTCCAAGCACCATCGCTTGCAAAAGCAACCTCTTTCGAGCTCTTCTTCTTCCCTGTTTAGAGTGCTAAATAATGAAGACAGCAATCCTGGACTCCCTCTAGGTTTCCAAAGCCAAAACACCCAAAGCAAAGACCCCCATCCCCATGCAGACCCTGCCCTCCTTAGAAAAATGCTACCCAACATCCATCCCCCTCTTGCTGGGGGGGAAACAAGTCGACCTTCCTCAGCAACTCCATCCAAACATAAGGAGATAACAGGAAATAAGAAGCACCCAAATGACATCCATGCTAAACAGCAACCTAGTTTTAAGGGGCTTAACCCAAAGGAAGGCAGTGAGGCCTACAGACAACTGATAAACTATCTCACTGTAAGCCAAATGCATCAGGGAGGCAAATTACATAGTGCAGGTATGGGAGGGGCAGTTAAAAAAGACACCAGACGATTTATTACAAGCAACCCTCAGTTAGTTGAAATGGTAAAGAGTAGAGGGAGTACCACTGCTCGCTGTCCATGTATGCCTTCCTCTCTCTCATCCCCATTTCTCAGCCCAAATATTGTAACTCCTCATTCAGCCACAATGCAGTTGGCAAATAAAAATGCAAGGTCCTACCTTTCAGCCACACTTCCTGCCAAACTCAAGAGAAGCCCTGATATGCATGTACAAAGACTGAATGATAATTTGGAATTTAGGAGAGCTACCACTGAAAGAAGGAGCTCCTTTTCTGGGCTGGAAAGTGAGCTGGGAAGGGATGGTATTGATCCAGAGCATTTTCTCTTACACTGTAAAAAACAAGACCATATGAACCGTGACGGGACTTTGAATCAAAGTCGAAATCACGACTTTGGAGGTAACAATAATCGCCCTCCACCTCGTTCGAGGAGTCAACCAAGTGGCACCACAGAAGACTGGTTCAAACCAGACTCAAGGCCAAAACACACAGGTTTTCAGTCTCCTCAAAAACCTAATGACTCTTTTTGTTACTCAACTACACCCAGTTTGAGTGGTCAACGTGCAGAGCTCAATGCTCTCTCACTTGGGCCGGGTGATCATCCATCAGCTTTTATTCGACAAACATCTAGTCGGACTAGAACAACCATTTCGTCTCCAACACCACAATCTCCACCGCCACCACCTCTACCGCCACCCCTTCCTTC
Source organism: Jordanella pulchra (assembly GCA_034780135.1). NCBI lineage: Eukaryota > Metazoa > Chordata > Actinopteri > Cyprinodontiformes > Cyprinodontidae > Jordanella > Jordanella pulchra. The sequence goes on along the minus strand of JAUZNJ010028818.1, from coordinate 9,183 downwards.
ATCTCTGCCAGTACAAGTGAACTCTGGTTCTTGTAACTCAGGATGTCCACAAGATTCCCTTCATTCCATCCAGCTGCGGCAAAACCAGAATCACATTCAGTCTGTTGCTCCGACCCTGTCTCAGACAGATCCCTTAAGCAGTAGCTTGCAACGAGGAAGAGAGCTCAAGCGTAGCTCAAGCAATGTGACAGCTAGTTCTGGAAGTGTTGAAGCTTTATTTGATAAGCCCATACGAAGCCGCAGCCAGCAGCCCTTGTCAGCACCTATGTCTCAACAAAGTGATAGCAAAGTCCAACGTAGACAAGCCAGAAAAAGGCTTTCCAAGAGCTACTCCCAAGGATCTGTATCCTCACATGTAACATGTTGGTCTACAGGCAGCGGGGTAGACAGTAGAAGGTCATCTGTTGCATTTCCATTACAAAAAGACTCTAAACATACAAAGGGCTCTCAAAAACTGGACACCAGTCCCTGGAGATGCAATGGCCCCTTCAGCTACTGTTTCTTTAAACGTAAGACTGAGGGAGAGGATGATGAAATTGAGTGGGAGAGGCCTAGAAGAAGTCGTGTTGGTGGTAATTTTGACAATAATTGTGCTGTTGCATCAGCTATAACCCCCTATGGATCATCAGTTGATGAGCAGCTATATGGAGAGGTGCTTGATAACATGAGCTTCAGTGACCGTTTGGCAAGAATCAACTCTCTCAAGGACCGCATGTATGGCTTTCCATCTGGTTTTGATGACGTCCGTCGAGATGCCAGTGAGCTCATTGCACTGGTGAGATCCAGTGTAGGTCGTTGTGACCGTGGTGTACAGATGCCTATACAAGATGTTTCCCAGTACAAGCAGCTTCTTTCTGTCGAGTCAAAAGAGTTAGGTCGGGCATGCCGTAGAATGGCACAAGCCCACAGTAGTCCTGATGAAATGCTGCTAGCTGTTACATGTAGCTTTCAGGTGCTATGCTGTCTGTGTGAAGCTTGTATGTGTCTGGTTAGGGGACTCGGAGCCTCAGCATCACAGCAGCAAAGAGAAGTTGTAGCAAAAGTTGATGAGGTTGTTATGAACTATATTTGTTTGCTAAAGGCAGCCGAAGTTGCAACTGTTGGGGCTCCAGGGGAGCACAGTGTTAATGCCCTGGTCCGCCACTCCAGTACCATGTCAGCTATTGCTAACGCACTCACCCGCTCCCTTAAAACGCTACTAAGCAAGTAGAGGCTATTTCCAATGCTTTATAGTATGGCCTATGCAGTCAGTAGAAGTCTGTCTTTAGACATCTTGCTGTAATTAAGTTATCTGAAAGAGTCAGATGTTTTCCTGCTGTGTCTAAATGGTTTTTATGTCTAAAAATATATTTATTGCAGTTATACTTAACATTAAAATGACATATTATTGAAAATGCTTACAGAGAGTAAATACTTTTACTGAAGAAATTGTTGTAATGTAAATTTCAAAGCCATACTGTTAGGAACCTTTATAATAAATGTACCTAGTAGATACTATACCCTTTTACTTGTGCATTATGTAACTTATTTAAAATGTATATAATGTACAATGAGACTATATAATTGTATAATTTGAAGGAGCACTTTGGGGTAGCCATTGAGAACTCGGTTTGAAATACTTTAATATTTTGCAAGAATGTGGGAGAGTCACTTTATGTTGAGACGTGTAAAGTTTTAATACGAATATAACTATAAGAAAAGCTATTTCAGAGCTTTAAGCAAATTTTGTCCTTGTCAGACCACTGAAAGAAATAACGCTAACCCATTAAATTGATTCACATTTTCTTGTTTGACAGACAAAAATAATATGCTCAGTAAATTGTAAAAACCTAAATAACTTATCAAAGCATTGCTTAAATTTGTCATATTTTGTATTGCCTGATTCAAAGAATAACTGTAAATTTTCCTTTAAAGCAGAACATTTAAAACGATACCAATAAAATATTTGCAAGTTTGTAGCAATATTTTTGACTGATATTACTTTCTTTACACAAATGTTATTTACTTTTTACTAATGTAATTATTTTTATGTTTTAGATGGGGGGTCTGCTTATATGATTTCTTATTGCATATGATCAACATAAATATTTTTTTGGTAAACAAGATGTTATTTTAAAGTTTTCGTTGTTTTTGCTATAATCCACCCTATTAAAAGACATTTTACAAGTCTACACTTTTCTGTTAATTGTCTTTAAGTCTGATGTGTTCAATGACTTATTATTCATATATTTTTCCAACACTTTTCAATAGATTAATATAGCAACATTTCTCATACTGTATATGTAATCTGTTTATCCTGTTGCCTTCTGTTATATAAAAATGTTATTTCTCTGTGTTTTGATTAAAAATATTTTTCTTGTCATTGCCTATTGTAAAGGACAGGCATAAATGTTAAGATTTTGGTAAGTGAAATTCAACCAAATACCTTGCTGTTTGGATATTCTTCTACCTTAAAGCAACACTGCATAACTTTTGACCTAAGCATTAGCTAAATTTAATATATATCAAATGATTTTTCAGATCAATATACAGCACTTTGTGAATATCAATGCTCAGTGCGGGGTGCTCTTCTCAAATACTTCAGAGATTGACCTGATCCTTTCCTAATGGGTCATGTTACTTAGCACTGCTTTATGGCAGTCCAATGTCTCATTAATCATGAGTATTAACTAAGCTTGAAGTTCTTGTTAGGAAATAAAAATAAATATTACACTTGCAATGATCAGATATATTTTTGGTTGCCTGAAAAGAGATACATTTCCAGAGGTATGAATGTGCCCTTGTCTCTAAAGTGAACTCCATCCTTTCAATCTGCTCCTCCAAAGTTGTCTATCAATTTTTAAAATCCTTTATTTTGAACATCAATATATATACAAAATTAGTCCACAGAAATTTTTTTTATCCAATTTCAAAACACAGAGGAAGATTATTTAATTTTGAGATAGTGCCTTGTTATCAGTTTCTTTCAGATTTGCTAAACCTGGAAGGTCCAGGTCTTGTGCCCCTAGTGGCTAAACGTTACATAGCGTGGCTTTGATAAATTAAATAAATTAAAATAACACTTATTTGTTCAAGTTTTTCTGTCAAGTTTATTCTGACAGCAGACCATAAGAAGTCTCCAAATGCAATTACAAGCACAACAACCTGAGCTCTTATATAAAGATCCGTAACAAATATGTAACAAAAATGCATCTCCTTCACTTCAAATCACAAAATGGAGAGTTTCCTAAATAACAGAACAGAATAAAACAGTAATAATAGAAATAGAGATGATAATAATAATAAAATAATAATAGAAATAGACAGTAACATAAAATACAAATATAAGAAATATAAATATATAAAGAAAAAAAAACTAAGGGGTTAACAGCTCTCATCTTTGAATTTATGCATTAATTATTTTTGTTGATATAAAGATAATACAGGCCATTGTTTCCTTACTTACTAGCATAAGTAATGTGGATTGAGTCAAACTGTACAATTTGAAATAAGAAAAAAACTACATCTATGGGTTTGGAAGATAAGAGGTTTTGGAATAATCTCCATAAATTTCTAACTTCTATACATATATAAACCAAATGTTTATGGATTGTGTTTTTTTTACAGAGACTGTAATTATCCTTGTCAGGTTTAAATCTTTCCATTATGCAATCCTCTGAGATATATAAAACTTTCAAATGTATCCTTCATGTTTAGAAAGACTTGGAAATGTGATTTCTTTTTAATTCTATTTAATTCTGTTTAATTTTATATTATGTTTTATCAAAATTTTGAAAGATAGTTATTTTCTCTACTTGGGTAAATAATATTAAATGTTGATTTAAACATTTATTATCACATTTTTTGGCAAAAATTATCAAGCAAGGTTGTAGTGTGATGAAACATTAATTACTTATTGGAGAATTGTGGAAAAAGGTATCTGCTGCTCACTTCACCATTATAAAGTAATTCTTATTACTGCTCAATCTTCTTAAGTACTTTGCCATTATTGAGTTATTTCCCTCTGTGTATTATGCGCTTGAGGGAATTTGCTTAGAAAAATAGTTTGTATCCTGATCTTAATCTCAACGAGATGCAGTGTAGAGAAACAGACAAGATTTCATTTCCACGTCTCACTATTTAGTAGGAAAGGGTTAAACTCTTCTCAGACTGATTTAGGCAGATTTTTTTTTTTAAATATATGATTTAATATTTTTTATTAGAAATTAAACATGCTCTAATTCAAAATAGTTGATTCATTGGGAAAACTTTTTATTAATTAATTTCAATAAAATACAGTTAGTCATTTCGTGCAAAATATATATATGTAAATACGCATTTACACGATTAAAAAATGTTTCTTGTCCTGTTGTGTCATGGTTCCTGCGTGTTTTACGTGACGTACTTTTCCCCAGCAAGAGTAAGGTACGTGCGTGGGCGTAGCGTAAGAGCCCACTTTATTTAGCATATCCGTCGAATCAACCAATCAGATTGAGGTATGCTGATCCAAGCCACACCCGCGCGGCAACTCGTGTCGAGCTCGAGCGCCTCCTCCCCCTGCAGCATTGTCCCAGGCAGGCAGAAGTTTACCACTTTTTATGAGATAGCTTTAGAAAGTTTTAAAGGTGTTGTTTTTGTTTCTGAAGGGCTTAGCTTATATATGGTAAGTTTATAGCACCCCCTAAACAGCATCGGATTATCTGGTTCCTCGCACGCCGGCTGCCAAGGTGGAGGAGTGTTTTGTTCTGCACCCCCGCGGGGTTTAAAGTTCTGGCTATATGATTAGCAAGAAGTTAGCTCTAAATCTTTACTGATAAACTTTTGGTAATAATGGCTGCGCTTTGTCAGCAACGACGTGCCTTGATGGAAATACCTGCACCACAGCCTAAAATTGCAGGTAAGCCTGACTCAGTGGGTTTTAAAAAACATTTTAATCAAACCTTTAAATGCTACAAGCTCATTGCAGCTGTGCTACCATGCTAATGTTAACAGGATGCGCGCCTCCAGCGCCAACAAGCGCCTTTTTATTGACTGAAATGAGTTTAATAGTAGTTATATTTACATTTTACCTAGATATTTATTGATTTTATCTCTGCAGAAAAAAACGATATACAGACATTTTCATAACTAATATTACTTTTTTATTTCACTTTTTGCAGCTCGAATGAGAAGGTCTTATTTAGAGATTCTCAGCGCTCGTTTGGCCCCTGCTCCACTTCCAAGAGGCAGGAACCCAAGCACAAAGCGAACACACTCTTGTAAGAAAAAATAAAAATAAATTATTGTCCCAAAGTGGGGAAATTCATGTGTGACGTTGAAAAACAAAAATAAAATAGATCGAAGACACCCAAGAGAGGAACTCAATATTAGGCAGTTATTTACAAGAAAAGCTTTATCCAGGTTATAAGGAAATTTGGAAATGTTAAAAGACAATAAAAAATGCAAATGGTCATTAAAATCCACAAGGTGCATATTTAAGGGGTTGAGTGGTACAAATAATTCTTGGGCAGATCAACCCCAGTAAACACCAGTAACAGTTTTAATTATTAAGCTAATTTGTTAGGTCTTGTTATCCGACACGCAGGTATCTAGAATCAACCAAAGATGAAAATTCACACAACTTCTCTGTTGTGTATATTTGCAGCCTTTCCTTCCAGATTAGTGTTAGAAATTGTGTGCTTTTGATTCTTCAAACACTGTTAGTGTTTATGTAATGCTATAAAAGTATATAACCCACACCTTCTTTATCAATATGTCAAACACAATCTCTTTATAAAGTATCATAATATAAATTAATTTTGCTTTCATTTTTTTTTTGCGTTTAATGTATTCGTTAATGTGGCAAATAGCCATATACATGATAATGTTACTAACACTAATTCTAACAGTACTGTCACTATGTAGTAATGTTATTACAGTGACAGGATGTTTTTCAAATCCAAATGTAATTTTCTGAAGTAATTTGAATTGTTCAACATTGGGACATTACTTTGATTTTATAGTTTCACAGTTTTAGGAGTTTTGACTTTACATTTTGCCCTGAGGTAATAAGCTGCTGCTTGTAAAAAATAATTTCCCATTAGTTTTGCTTTAAATGTGTTGCATTCTGCCTGTAAATCTAACATGTTGGTATGTTTTAGTAGTTTATGATTTCTATGTGGTCAGTTTGAACAATCGGTTCACTATTATCCAAACACCGTTTGTTCTTTAATGTCGCTTTTTTTTTTTTTTTGCAGTGGATTTCTCCTTTGGGGGTGTGTGGGGAGAAAGGATGGAGAACCAGTGTGAAAAAATGGATGAACATCCCACCCAACTCTCCAAACAGCAGCTGGTGCAGCTCATCAGATCCCTCATCCTGGTTGAACAGGTATTCACTCTGAAAAGTGCTCCTACTGCTAAATGTTGAATTTATAGATCCAAATGTGTTTCTGTATATTTAGTGCCTGAGAATGAACAGAAACATGATGCGTTTGGATTGTTCTCAGAGCCAAGAGACCAGAATGGTGGCGACAGACCTCAAGTGTCTTCAGGAAGACCTACAGCTGAAGAAGACAAATGTTTACAGGTCTATACCGTACTCACGGTTTGGCTCCAACAGGGACGCTCACTGCTACAGAAAGGCCTATCCTCACCTGCTGGCGTTTAAAGTACGTCTTAGGGGCTAAATAAGAAATAATTTCCTCACTTGATGCATCAATCTTGATTAATACAATCAGGAAAAAAAAAATATAGGCAGAAAATAACTATTAAAAATGTTACCTTTTTGTTTAAATCAGCTGATTTGGTTTGTTCTACTTCTCATCGCTCAGCTTTCCTGTCAAGAGTGGGGCCAGGTTCTCCTGAGGAACAAAGAGTGGGATGCTGTGTTGGAGCACTCCCTCATGGCGTGGCGATTCACCAGTGACTTACCACAGTGGGACACTATGAACCACAACGTGCTGAGAGAACAGTGCTACGGCATCTTGGCTGCCCACAGTCTCTCTGCTCTGGAGCTCTACCGACCAGAACCCAGCAGAGCACGGGAACTGCTGCGCAGGTAATCGTCAGCCGTGTAACACCACTTGAATGGTTCTCATGTAGTTTAGTTGACTGGCAAAAAGCATGTACACAAATAGATTAACATACTATGGTAAGTTAAAAAAAGAACGGTAGGTTTTTCATCAGACAAATGCTGCTAAAGGGTTGTTTAAAGTTTTATGGAAAGCTGAATGTAGCTTAGCATATGCAAAGTTTATTCATCTCCCCTCTGTGGGCAAGTAAATGAACCTACATCCAATTCAATCCTGCTGGAGTCGAGTTTTCCAGCCTGTTTTTTTTTTTTTTCTTAAATTTAACTGTTGTTTGATGCAGTAAAGCATCTAAATGCTAATGTTCCTCTGTGCTGTTAGCCTCATTGGTCTCAAACATTCTTTCATTTGAGAATTGATTCCTAATGTTACCCTTTTTGTTTTGTTTTTTTATAGGTTTAAAATGGCTCAGCTTCAAAGCCAGTTAATAGTGCCCTGCATTGAGGAACTGCAAAGGATTGTGGGATACACAGAGGACTTTTCCATGGATGCGAAATGATGTGATGATCAGGCTCGGCAGATGGAATCTGTCTGGTGAAAACTATGCCTCATATTTGAGTCGAATGATTGTTTAATGGGCCAAAACGTTTGTTTACGTTGCTGATTATTCACCAAAAAAGCCACGGTGTTCTTCCTAAGGACTGGGGATAAAACGACTGCTTAAACTTCAAGAGGATTTAGCTTCGCCAATGTACTGTTTCTATAAGATGGCAGCTGAGGGGTAGAGAAATACAAGCAACAAAATCTCCTGAATTATAAAATAAATGCCATTGATGACAGTTTTTAACATTATTAGGTTTAAGAAAAAATCCATGCTGTAATTTGGTATCTGTTTCCTTGATATTAAAAGTGTTTTTCTTTTCCAAAGTATTACTATTCAGTTTGTACAAGCAGTAGTTTAAATACCTATGTATTTTTAAACCCTTTTGGAGAATAGTTTGACATCTGACTTGTTAAAAAGGAAATTGCCTTTTTGTTTCTGTGTATGTAAATCTAATTTTTGTCTTCTCTCTAATTTCCTGTGGTACGGTATGTTGTTTTTCTTGGAGTTCTTTGTTGCACTGTCCATGTTTTGTCCTGAAAACTTGAATGTTTTGATAAAATCCTTTCTAATTTAAATAAAATATGGATTGCATTGAAATGAATACTTTTGTGAATTTCATTTTACATTTATTATTTGTATTTATATGTTTCAAGTTTACATATATTTTGTATTAAAAATGAAACTTATTCTGAAAAGCTTTTACTTGGGGCACATTCTAGTTTCAGATTGGTTCTCATCGCATCCTTTCACCACTAGATGGAGCCCATGTTGCACAGCTCTACAGCATCCTGGTCATTGTTGACACTCAGGTTTGTGTCGGAGTCAAATACCAACTAATGTGACTGAAGAAACAACTGTTACCATGGTGCTCTTAAGAGCTAAGATTAAACAATTATTGAATGCTATTTATGTGTAATAAATGAGGCTGTTGGCTGATACTCAGACCCCCTGCTGCACTGACATTGATTCCTGTGGGAATAAGCAGCCTCTATGATATCTATAGCCCTCTGATGCTTTATTATTGCTTTTCTGGAAACAGGTTTTAACTCAGGCTCTGGTTTCCATGGTATTGCATTATACAACCTATTAATATTGCAGCCTGTAGTGTTGTGTAAATTTGACAACCCACTCGACTGTTGTTTTAATTTGTCACTTGCAACTTTCAAATGCAAAGCAGCTTCAGAGTTGCCTACAAAGAGTAATTTCAAGTTTTGAATTTTTTTTTTCTTTGTTTTTTGGTGGGGGTTTGGAGTCGTGCTATGTCTTCTGTTAAGAAAACCTAAATTGAAAATAGAGTGTAGAGTTTTCCCCTAAGTTGTACAACTTAAATATGAAGGGAGGAAGAAAATCTGAGCAAAATTCAGAATATAGGATAATTTCAAAAAAATCCTTATTTGACCTTTCACCTCCAATGATTTTCTATAGCATCCTTCAGATTAAAACCCTTAAAGTATTCTGATCCAAATGCGTGTTTATAAATGTCAAACTTTCTATATTTTCCCACAAATTAGAAAACATGGAAAGCCTTAAAATAAGACGTAAAAAATTCATAATATACGATTTTTATGGAATCAAAGGTGAACCTAGTTTTGA
>JAUZNJ010028817.1:0-15825 GCA_034780135.1 Jordanella pulchra | reverse complement strand
CACATTCAATGCCATATGTCAGTACAAGGTCCAAAGTATGAAGATGGGAATGTGTGGGATTATTCACATTTTGAACATGATCCATAGCTTTAGATCTGGGCTTTGACTGGGCCATTATATCACATGCTTTGACTTAGCCTATTCCATGAAAGCCTTTTGTCTGTATGTTTAAGATCACTGGGCCTCATGAAAGAAGTGTTTGTACGAACAAGTTTATTCTTAAATCGTTCGTATGATCTAGGAGAAAATGCCGAATTCACCATTTTTTTCTCATTCCTAATCTTCTTTTCTTTCTAATTCTCCCGGTGCTCCAGACGGACGTAGGAGTCGATCAGTCAGCTGTTCTCCACCCTAGTTGTTCTTTTGTTTGACCTTTAAGATATTGTCCATTTTATTAGGCTACATCTATATATAATATGCAACCTCTCAAATTATAAATAACATTTTTATTCACTGATAACAGAACTATGGGTAAATACACCTGCAGCATGTCTGTATCCAGGGACTGTAAGGTAATCTCAGTAGTTGTTATTTGATCCAAAGACACAACAGTCAGTGACTCTATGTGAGATTAGGATACTATTGAAAGAACATGTGGTACAGAACATGTGTAGAAAACTTGCTGCTTGACATTCATCTAATACTCAGACTTGCATTCATTTCACACTCAGTGTGGATGTTTGGGTTTGGCTCTAAATTCATCAAATTAAAGCTTCACTGTTAATATTTTTATGTTTATGCATGAGAGAGATGAAGCTTGTATGAAGGAATGGCAGACGTGGTCTGGAGATGTACAGTACAGGTGTGTATGTGTTTATTGAAAGGAGATTTAGCAGAATGTTGTCGTGTTGGTTGAAGGTGAACTTTTATTAAACATTTACATCAATTGTTGAACCTCTTGCCTCCATCATTGGTTTTCATTGACTGTTTTTAGATCAAATGATTTCTCTTTTTATATGTTTTTATTTCGTTTTTACTTCTGTAACAGTTCAAGCAGATCATGTACAGCTCTAATCATTTATCTCCGATGCTTGGCTTTTTATTGGTCCTTTAATTCTGCTGCTCAGCTCTCAGTCAGCAGAGCCTCCATCTGTTACCAGGTAAAGTCTCTCTCTTTCATCCTCAGTGCCATTTCTGTGAATGAAGAAGCGCAGGAAGTCGTAGCCTTATATGGCATTATTGGGGCAGTAAATATGCAGATTTACATTCATCCGGGACCCATGATCACTTTTGTTTCAGGTTGTTTGGAACGTTTGTTGAATCTGATTTGGTGCATTCACAGGAGCCCACAGTAGGAGAAAATGAGAGAGAGGTTTATGAGAACAATAAGAAATGTTGTTGTGTGAGGACTCAGCTTGTGTCTGCTAATTTACCTGTTCAGGGAAACCTCTAAAACCTCCATGACAGCAGCCTGGGTATCCCTGATCTAAAGTATTAAAGCCAAAGCTGTCAGCTCATTTGATGCATTCAGTTCAAACTATTTAAACCAGCATAACAAAATATAATACAAATTCTTTGTTTGAAGTATTTTCCTCTAGATGGTGGTAGCTAATTATCTAAATGTCTGCACAGTGTAGCTTTTAGAATATTTATGCAGCTCTTTTTCATCACAAAGAAGGACAATCCCTACGGACTATTTCAGCTAAAGCACTTCATCCTTCAACAGACTCACTCACATTCTCATTGTGCTATATATAGTGAGGACAATGAATTGACTCTCATTGACCTCCGTTGATTTTCACTCCCTTTCTGTGGCCAAAATCCTGACATTAACCCAAAACCTTAGCATTAACTGCACACTTTACCCTAAACTAAACCAAATTCATAGCTTAGTCCTAAATCGGACCGGTAGCAAAAAAGGAAGTTAGGACCAGCAATACGTCCTCATTTTGATGGAGAAATGGGAAAAATGGTCCTCACTCTGATGCCAAAATAATAACACACAAACACATCTATGCTCTCTCTGTGTTTTCCCCTTGTGTGAAGAGCGGGGGGGATGGTTGGCGTCTGCACCGACATGGCACCCAGCTTCACGTCCCCAGGCTGTACAAGCCTGAATTGTTTTGCATTAGCCATAAGACAGATGGGAGGGACACCACCAGCATGGTGATTAAATCAAGCAGATAAAGCTTATTGAGATGATGTGTTTAATGCCGCAGAGGGAAGAGCGGCAGCATATGGAAGAGCGGAGCAAGGAGGAAAAATCTGCTACATCTTCCAACTTCATAACGCTGCTTCACGGTTTTATTCATCAAACTTTTCATCAACAAATTCTTTTTTTTTTTGCTTTTCAGTTACAATATTTTACTTAAAGTCTTTTTTGACAAAAAGGTCAAAATCATTGGTGGTTAAATTTACTCTGCTTCACTTTGTAAATATTTTTCAGAAAATAAAAGCAGTGGTGAATTTTGCTACTTCAAAGAAAATCTTAACCAATCCAAGAGCTAATTTATATCCATTAGAGGAGGAATTTGTAACATCAGCAGACATCTTTTTCAGAAATGACGGATGGGATCAAGCTTCCATCACTAATGAATCAGAGTTAGAAAGACGGCTGGAAACAATATTCCCTGTATGGCTGCAGTGATAAAAGCTACTCTCACCTTCATAGTAATGGTCATGTGTTTTCCTCACTAACATGGTAGGAAGCAACTAAGATTTTTCCCTTGTACATCCAGAATTGATTTCAATGATCACACAGAAACACTTATGGATACGCTGCATAAACAGAGACCATCTCACAAACTTTTTTCTCCACAGATTTAATTTCTCTTTGGGATAAAAAAAAGTATTTTTGAACTGAATTGAATTGACCTACAAAGGAAAACTTTTCACAATCAGTAATAATTAATTTTTACCGCAGCAAACAAATATCAGACATGTGGAGAAAAAACATTTAGTTTTGAATTTTCCAAAATAGAAGAACAACAGAAAAGTTTGTTTTTTAGGACTTTCTTTTCATAGTTTTGGTAAGAGCCTTTATTTGATTTAACTTTCGAAGGGAACATTTTTCAATAAGGTCCATTAAATTTGATTTACTGCGAATGGAAACTATTCAGGATTAGTCCCCCAGCCCAGCTTTATTATGGGACTTATTAGTAAGTCTTTGTTTCCATGGTAACTACCAATTAGTTCCTCATCCGTTGCTCTGCGTTTCCCAGGTAACTAGTAGTCCCATAATAAGGCTGGGCTGAAGGTTCCCCAGTAAGTACAGGAGAACTAGAACATATAGCTCGTAATATTTTCATATTTTGTATTTTTAGTTACATTAGAAGTAAGAAAAGACTATTTTTTTTCAATTTAAAGACTCTTTATTCAATGTCAAGAATGTCTTTATTTGTACTAAATTATAGCTTTTTGTTTTGTTTTCCTAATCAGTACAGAATAGAGATTAAGTTAAAACAGACAAAACCAACATGATTCTTGGTCTCTCTTGCAGTGCCACCAGGCATTACAAGGATAAAGGCTAATGAGAGTCCAGTAATAAGATCACAGTCTCTGTTGCTTTGGTTGCTCCTGGGCCATGAGTCCATTTGGCTGAATAGAACTGAGATTTATACATGCTGGCTGTGAGCAAAACCTAGCTGGCAAGTAATCCATATGAAATTCAGTTATTTCTCAATATTTACTTTGGTTGTGTGGAGGTGAGGGCATCCCTGTCTGTACTTAGAACACAATCATTGCTAAGCACTCCCTAAAGTAAGTTTGAGCCTTTTCATTCACTGATTCGTTGCCACCTTTTCTTCCTCTTCATTCCCACTCGGTTTGAGCTTTTTAGGCCATCATCTGGTTCAGTGAGCCAGAAACAACAAACCAAGCCTAAATATTCAGGTTAATCAGTCCTACAGTTTATATTGATCATCCATTTAATATAATAATATTGGTAACATTTAGGACTATAACTTTTAGTGATGCTTTGATACTGTGAGTCAATTCTTTAATATCTGATGGGTTGAAACTAAAGATAAAATTGACTCACAGTTGATGCAGAGGATGAGCTTTATGTTGAACACAGACTGTATTGAAATAACTTCTAAACATCCTTGGGTCCCAGGGGGCTTGGGGGGGGCGTTAATGGTGGGGTGCTTGGTGGGTCTTGCCTGGGGTCTGTTACCTCCCATCGGGGCAGGGCTTGAGACGCCTCAGGGGCGTCCTACGACGGCTGCTTGCGGCGTACTCGGGGGGGGGGGGGCTACTGGCCTGCTAGAAAAAAAAAAAAGAAATACCTTCTAAACACAATAAAACAAGAAACAGTTGGAATAGAACTGGAGAGGATCAAAATATTAGAGGAACCTAAACTGAAAGACTGAGAGTAGAAGAGGCTGAGGAGGACAGAGGCAGAGACCCTGTGGGTCACCTGGAGATTGACAGAATGGCTTTGGGGGTTGCTGTTAAAGCCGGAGAGTCCAGGATGGATCTATTATCTATGGATCTATGTCAGATAAACAATAAATAAATGGACGGACGGACGGACAGATCTAACTTCCTGTTAATTATTGGATTCACAGTTAGAGTAGTTAAGGCTTTATAACGGCTGATATTTCTGGTTTGAAGCCTTTTTACTCTTTAAAACTTGTGCCACCATCCTTGATGGTAGTTTCATTTCCATACAAGAGTGAAGGAAATACATTTTTATATATATAATCTTTTTGGGATCTTGGTGGCTGAGGAGGCAGCAGTTTGTCCAGTGAACCCCACTTTGTTCGTTTTAGTCCTGTTTTTGGTCGGGACTCTTCACCCGCCTTGCCCTCTGATGCTGGTCAGATTGTATGACAGCCTTCTGTCAGTCTGACACCACCATCAGGTTGAGAGTATGTGGTGCAGACATCCCCAAAGTCGGCCCTCAAGGGCCCCTGTCCTGCAGGTTTTAGAGGTTTCTATGCTTCAGCACAGCTGATTCTGTTGACTGTAGTTCAGCTAAAGCCTGTTCATAAGCTTTTAATGGGAATCAGCTGTGCTGAAGGAGGAAAACCTCTAAAACCTGCTGGACAGCGACCCTTAGGGGCCGACTTTGGGCAGGCCTGATGTAGAGCAAAGCTCTTTGGAATGCTCAAACACAATATTGACTTATATAAGTACAGTCTATTGAAAGTTTCAGATACAACCTGTATGAAAGTATTTTATGACACTAAAACACAAAACAGGTTCAGCCTTTTAATGGGGCATCCCTTGAATACCGGAGTTGCAGTTACAACAACCTGATTGGATGCAAAATGAAGGTGGGGTATTGGCATGAGACAGTGAATCATGAAATTATTTCACTTGATTAATGCCTAGGTCCATTTGAATTGTTTACAAAGTTTTCCTTTTTTGCATTTGTTGGCTAATTGAGGACACCACTGAAGCCTCATGAACAGTAAAATGGGAAGAGAAAATCCTGATCTCAGGGTTTGATTTTTCATTAATTACTATTCATTCTTTTATAAAGATGCTCTGCTCATACTGTAGATCAGCTGTAAAGTGAGGCACCACTACTTAGTTCTCTCAAAGCAGAGAGGACAGTTTTTGAAGTTGAAAACCAGAAGAAGATTTCTTTTATTTTGAGAATAGATAACCGTGTTAAAAATAGATCTTTATTAAAAAAACTTCCTCTTTTTCATTATTAAAGCTAATAATGGAGTTTGGAAGAACTCTGATCTCCAAATACTACAAATCTGTAGGACATTTGTTCAGATAGCTGCTTAATGAATTAAATTAAATCAAAATTATAATGATGTCAATAGAATTTTTTTTCTAAGCAACTTTTGAATATGTTTAAATATTTCTTCAGTGTATGAATGAATGTATTTTTTCTTTCAAACATTAATTCCTTAGCGGTCATCATAAAGAAAAACATTTTCATTTTAATGCGATGAAGACTTAAGCTGGCTTGTGTGGAGATGTACTGGTCCATTAAAAGATACCTAACAGCAGATTATGGCAGAAGAGATCCCACTCTCTACAGAAGACCGGTGCAGCATCTTGTGGCAATAGACCTAAGCTTCCTAAGGAGGTAATGTCTGCTAAATGTACATTTACCTCCACTTTTTATTCATAATTAGTATGAATGGTCCACACAATGTTATAAAATAGTCCACTAGCTCTCTGTACTCACCTTCTTGTCCTCCTTTTATACACCCTGTGATCATACAAGTAATTCTTCAGCTGACCGGACTCTGTCCTCTACTGGAAATCATCCTTATTTACACTGAAGGATCCATTCGAGGTAAAGTCCAGGTAGAACCGGTACCTTAGAGGGATCCAGTCCAGGTAGAACTGGGTCCGTGAAAAGATCCAGTCCAGGTAAAACCAGGTCGTTAGACAATCCAATCCTGGTAGAAAAGGGTTCATGAAAGGATCAAGTCCAGGTGGAACCGGATCCTTAGAAGGGTCCAATCCAGGTGGAACTGGATCCTTCGAAGGGTCCAATCCAGGTGGATCCGGATCCTTAGAGTATCTAGTCCGGGTAGGACCGGGTCCTTGGAAGACGAACCCCCTGCAATCGAACACACTTAAAGGCTAAACACCTGGTTAAATGAAAAGGATGATGGGAACCTAGGCAGGGTTTTTACTTTCTGGACCTGGGTTGAATTCATGGATCTGACTGTCCTTTAATTCATATTTAAGTGTATTTAGAAACCTGGTCAGTGAATGCACATAAAACACGTTGGCAGAAATCTACTTTACAAATCTAAATGCAACAGAGGACTGAACAGGCATTATCAATAGATAAAGGGATCAACTTGAGATTTTTGAACTCTTAAAATGAGGTCATATCTGATCATAGCCATTCATTTAAAAGAAATCTCTCTCAGGTAAAGAATTTCTAGTTGCGATAACACAAAGAACAGTACTTGTTCTAAAAGATCCAATGGGTTAAGTTGTAGGTTGAGTTTTTATGCGCCTGTTGGTTTATGAACTGTAATCTTTGCATTGTATGGCTTGGGAAGCCCACCTTGGATTGTTTCTTTGCTCAGAGTGTAGGCGGTGTCTTACTCTCCATGTATTCACGGCCTGTGCTCTTTCCTTATCAGCAGTCTAAGGCTTGCATGCTCAATCGCCTGATTTGTCGAGGGTGACTCCAAAAGATTCTGATAGGCACCCCACAAATCACCCAGTTGATCTAAAATATCGACCAGCCACAAAAAGTCATTACACACAATAATGGCGGGCGGGACCTTGAAGATGTGACTTAATTAGGTTTCAAATGGTTTCAAAAATGCCTTCAAATCTACTCCCCTAGAGACTGAAATGCTCCTGCCTTTCTCTCAGTGATTACAGGTATAGAAAGTGAAGTACAGAGGCACCGACAATGCCTCTACTTTTATGCAAAGGTGACGGCACCGCTACAGAAATCACAGATTAATATACGTATGTGTTTTTTCAGTCGTGCTTCTGCTACTATTTAACTTGTTCATCTGCTTCAGGCGACACTCTTTCTTAACTAGATGGAAAGCAGATAGAGCTGTGAACTGTGTAATAATGTTCTAGTGAAGCAAGTTATGTATTTTCCTAATGAAATTTGAATGTGACTGAATGCAACGGGTTTCTGTAGGCTGAATGGAGCTACATCGATTTCTAGCACTAAAACAGAGTATTTAATGGCTCTCTGTTTTGTTTTTTTCTTTGGTGACTAAGACAGTTAACAGTATGTCACACACATCCTGTGTCTCATTGCAGAAAACAAAGATTTCTACATATGATAAGATGTGGGAGTTTATGAGCAGTCGGAGGCACTCTGTGATGGTGAAGAATATTGAGGAAGGCATTCACCGTGTGCTTACCTCTGACTACGCCTTTCTCATGGAGTCTACTACCATTGAGTTTGTAACACAACGCAACTGCAACCTTACACAGATTGGGGGCCTAATCGACTCCAAAGCCTATGGCGTTGGAACACCAATAGGTACGTACATCCAAACCACAGTTATACTGTCATTAAATGGGAGAGCAGAGGTAGTTGTAAAGCAAAAAGACATGGCTGTTGTACTTTAGTGCTCTAATATTGGTTAATAACATACTGATTACAAAATATTCTAAAAGCATTGATGCAGGGCTAAGTTTTGTTGTTGTTTTTGTATCAGTTTTTACTGGATGCACATTAAAATGAGAGCATTCATTTTATTCTTTATGCAATACGTTTGGACATCACAGAATGTTTAAATGTTATATCTTTATCTATTAATAATTATATGCAGTAGGAACCAAAATATTTGGAAAGAAGGAAAAACAAATCTTTTGAAGCTAATATAATTGCGTAAAACGATGTAGTTCTTAACAGAAAGACACCTTTGTGAAGTATAGGAAAGCTAGACTATTGTATGATATGTATTATTTCCACAAATGTTCATTTTTTTTCTCAAGCAGATGAAAAAATTACATTTCTAAAGAATCATTAAGCTCTATGATATCTTTTATTTGATTTTCTAAAAGAATTTGTCTGACATTAAACAAACAATCCTAGTTAAATTATTTACACCTCTTCAGTGACGAGTTGTAGGACTAGTTTGTGATCTAAATCTTCATATAAGTTTAAAAAATTACATTTACAACTGTATTTTTATTGGATTTTATTTCTACTTTTTGAAAGATAGTGCATTTCCTCTCACAGTTCACCAAAGAAGTGAGATCACTGGTTGGTACTCTGAATTAACAATAGAAGCGAGAATAGAGAGGCGTTTGATCAATTAGCTTTTTTGATGGACTCACAGGCTGTCCACGCGTTATCCTGCCTCTTCCTGTTCGATCTGAAATTGGCTGCTAGCTTAGGGGCCAACTCCATCTAATAATCAAACAGCAGTAATCTATATGCCATATCTATTTATTTCAGAATCTGAGTGAGATCATTTGCAATCTTTTACAGACCCAGTACTCACTCTGTATTTTATTCTTGCTGTGGATGATATATGATATCCAAAAGCAGCTTCCAGGTGAATGGGGAAAATGTCCTTGGGGAGTGTGCGTGTTGGGGAGGTCATTTGCTGCTGTTTGTGTATGCTCTGTTGGTCAGCCACGAAAGGTAATTTTAGTGACTGTTTAGCTGTGTGTGAAAACACTGGAGGTAGGCAATATTTGCTTTGGGTGATTGCATTTCTTGACTGATGTGCTCCTTTCCAAACTTTTCTGCAGCATATGAATCTATTAGCTTGCTTTGCATAGATGTGTATGGTACAAAAGCCTCTGAATTGTTTTATGTTTTATTTTGGTTATTTCTATTCATATTACATATATTGTATCCCTGTTTCACTATAAGATAAATGAGAGAAAGTGGTAAGGAGTAATTAATTGAAAGCAAAGCTCTCTACTGTAGCATCTCTGGTAAGCAGAGGTTACAAGAATGAGTCGTGTTAGCATCACTACATCACATCGAAAAGAATCCTATGAATTACTACATTATTCAACTTCCCTTTAAGATCAATCAAGTCTTCTTTTAATTGAACTAAATTGTCAGATTCATTTAAAGCCATAAATGTCTATTAATTTCTCACATTTTGAAAAACGATTAAACATGTCTAAATATCAGACTATGAAACATAAAAAATCCTTAGAAATGTATTTCTTTAATTTTTCTGGCATTTAGCAAATAGAACATAGATTAGTAATTCTAGCAGATTTAACATTAATACGTCTGATTCATTGTCAGACAGTTAGAAAGATTTAATTTTTTTGTATGTTGTTTATTACAAGCCAATAACCTCTAACGTTTCATTTAGTAAATCTGAAGTTATGATCCATCCTCGGCTTTAAATTTATTTTACTATTCCTTATTACCTTGAACTTTATCTTTGTTTCTTTTCCCAATGACTGTCTTACATCATTTAAAGACAGAAAGAGGAAAGCTTTGAGAGGTTCTTGTCAGCAGGCTGACTCTCTTCCTTCATTCCTCCATTCCTGCCTGAAGGGTTCTTCTGTTTTCCTTTATAGAACAGATACAGCTTTAAAGTGTCTCAATGAAGCTGTAGATCTTGACTCATGGAGACTTAACCTTCTTTCACTATTAGCTCTTGCAAACTATGTGATAAAAGAGTGAGAGTATGAAACAAAAACTTTCACTTGTTAAAGATTCAGTTCTGCAACAGATTCTGTTGAACTTCCTGGAACCATTTAACTCTGATCTCCTGATTTTTAGAAACTGTTTAATGATTCCCAAAGAAGAACTCAGTGATTGTGCTTCAAAGGGAAGAGTTGTCATCTTCCTATTGCAAAGTTGTTGGTAGATTTCCAGCTTTCGCGTCTGCTGCTTGATGTTGTGCTTCTAGGAAAAAAACTCAACATAAAAAAGGTGGAAAAAAGAAACCAGAAACACAGTTAATTTATGACTGATGTGATTCTGGCATGTTTACCATCTGAAGCATTAACTAGATCCAGCAAAGGAATAAAAACAGTTTAGGGAAGGGAACAGAACTTAACCACAGCCTCACAGATTAATCTGTTTTAAATACTTCTGTGATAAATTTAGTCCAAACAGAAAATAAATCCTCATATTCTCCCCGTTAGAATCCTGTTAGCATCTTTATTTCTCTCAAAACACTTAGAATGTAGGATAAAGGAGAGCGTTTACATTTCTTGTCTTGTCTTCAATCAAAGAGCAATGAATTACTGGTGGCTTGGTTTTCATTGTGCTTTGATCTGCAAGGTTTTATTTCTTCTATTCTAGATTCAACATGTGTTGCCACTTGTCTCTTTGGTGAGGAGGAGGATTTGGCTTCATGTTATAGGATTCACATTCTGTTTCTCTCCCATCATCAGATGTTTGCTTTATAAAAAGAAATACAACATTTTGTTACCTGTTATATAAACTGCTTGAAATCCATCCATCCTTCTTCTGCTGCTTCTCCATCAGGGTGTTGCTCGTGTCTTTCTCCAGCAGTCCATGGGTGAAAGGCTCCATTCATCCAAACATGTGATCCCAGTCAGACCCAGTCAAACAGGGCCTTATTACACTGCACTTCATTCACACTTGGTTCGCAGTCAGTAAAAAGTTTCAAGCTGATGGCATTAAGATATTTATTGAACAGCACCCTCCTCATTACTGCCAACAACCTAGAGCACAATGAGATTCAGTGTAAGAGGTCATTTACTTAAACCAGCTGGTTGATTAGAGAATTCAAACAGCTGCTCATCCAGGAGCATGGTTTATTTAAAAAAGACTGTAGTTCATTTCAGCAATGCTTCTATCATCAGGTTCCATGACAGAAACACTTTAGAGAGAAGTTCTGATCCACTAGTGTAATGAGAGAAATATTTAGGAATGAATGTCAGCCAAAGGCTTCGTCCTCAAGAGAGACTCACCTGCCAGTGAAAACAGAGATGTTAATGGATGCAATGCTAAGAAAGGACATCAACTGAGTATTGAGAAGAAATGTCGGAGTGAGGAAAGGTTGGTAAGGTTCCCTATAGAGATTGATTTATCCACTCTTAATATAAAAAAGGAAGGTTTCAGGCTTAGTCTCCAAAGTAGACAAGATGTTTCTCATGGACAAAAACTGGAACCCAGTTCCAGAGAAGAGGAGCCTGATAATGAACTGATCTGCCTCCATAGAAACTTTCAGCCTGATAATGTGTTTTAGGAGGTGTTCTGTTGGAAAGATGTTCAATTTTCAGGTGTTTAATAATCAAGCTTGATCATTAGGAATTTATAATGTAACATGAATAATTTCCAGGAGTTTGCACGCCGGCCACATCTGGTCCAATTGAACTAGAAGACAGTTGGTCACATTTTTGTCCGATTTTGGTCAGTCTGCTTCCTCCTGTGGTTTTAGATGCATGTTGTTCACCAACCGATCCGATGTTTGGCACAGATGAACCAATATAAAATGACTTTGAACATGCATTTATTCACTTTTTATTAATGCTTCAATTATCCACCAACATAGCAATTTAACTACTATTCTGAATTACAAAATTCTGCAATATAAATTGCTGTACTGTTGATTTTACAAAGCAGTAAAGAGAGAAACATTTTGCACAACAGGCTTCCCCTTGAACCACAAACAGTGTGAAGAAAAGGAGACCAGGGGTGAAATAGTGTGTATTTCATAGTGAACTCTAAGTAAACATGAATATTAAAGTGGTTATGGAAAGGCACTTTATTACAGAAGGAAGCTTCTGTATTTAAGACTGTTTTTTCTGCAGCTTGACAGAAACTAAGACTAAACTAAGAATTTAATATCTGTCACAAAATATTTTGATCTAAAAGGCATACAAGATGATAACTAGAAATAAAGGAAAGATCCTATAAAGAGTTTTGATAAGTAACTCAGCCTCCTAAAATATATCCATTATATATCCGTTATAGAACCGTTTTTCATTCAACTCTTGATATCAGCATTAACATCAATGTCCCAGTACTACCTGCTGCTCTGTTTAAAATTTGACTCATTTTAACCTCAGATGCTCAGGAGTCTTAAGAATGCTTGTCCATTTCATGCTCCTCTAGATCTTTGTTGAACACTTCCCAAATGTGATTAAGCCCAGTGAACATCATCTTCACACTGTTTGTGGTCCATGTCTTGACAATCAGTTAAGGCCAAAGCTCTGTTCTGACCATTTTTTGTAAAGAAAACATAAGGTGGAAAGTAAAAAACCAAAAAATAAAGAAACTGAGAAAATACAGGACAAGAAATAATCTATACAATTTTAACACAATTCAGCCTGATTTGCTTTGTCAAAAAAACAGTTTGTGAGCCTAAAGGGTCAAATTACATATATAAATTGTAGCTGTGTTTAAAAAACTCAGTGTATTACTCACCATGAAGCATTGTTCTACAGCAACCATGACCCAAGTACAGCTTTGTTTTTGATGCACCAAAATCCAAATAAAAACAGCATTAAAAAAACTTTAAGAATATAGAACTAAAACACTTACTAATTTCACCTGATTACCGCACTGTGATGAGGAACAGGAGTGAGTTTAAGCATCAGCTGCTCATCTGACTCCTCAGCGGAGCCTGAGCTGCAGTGGAGGCGTTTGCATGTCAGATGCAGGACTTAAACATTATAAAATTACATTTTAAGAGAGACATAACTTTACGGATAATAAGCCACCTTAAGCTTCCCTTGCTTCATTCTAAACACAGACAAAAGTAGAGACAAAAGGAGAGAAACTGTAGCAAATCACATCATGCTTAATTTTAAAAGTGTTATTACTATTCAAAGTTTCTACATTAAAAAAATGATAGCGAATACATTTTTTTGCCAAATAATATTCTATATATTATATATATAGCAGAAAGCTCCTCCGCAGCATCAGTTCCCTGGATCATTACTGGTGGTTCGACATCAGCAGTAGTCCATCCTATGTTCAACACAGATGAACTGAAATAAAACTTATTGGATCTTCTACATATATAAAAATGTAACTAGTAGTCATGATTTCTAAAGTATCCATTAAGCCTCAGGTGTCAAAGGACTGGCAGTCTACTCCTTTTATACTCAAGGCCTGCTGGTGCATCTCTTTACAGCAGGGGTGCTCAAGTCCAGTCCTCAAGAGCTACTATCCTGCAACTTTTTGATGCACCCTATTTTTAACACACCTGAATCAAATGAGTTACCAAACCTCTGCTGAACCAAATGAGGAGTCTGAGCCTTTAGATTCAGGTGTGTTAGAGAAGAGATGCGACTAAAAGCTACAGGATCATAGCTCCTGAGGACTGGACTTCAGCACCCCTACTTTACAGTCAAACTGATGTGGACCTAGAAAAGATTCAGAATCCATGTGGGGTTTCAGCCAATTCTGGTATTATATAGATTCAGTTCTTTTCTTCTCACTTTCTCCAGTTTTCATCTCCACCTTCCCAGCTCTGTTTTAGCTTTTTCTTTTCTGATTTCTCCTGCTGTTCACTTCATATCTGGATGTCAGTTTTTTTCAATACATGTAAAGGTGGAACGGATGTTGTATTGTGGCATAATAATTTGACATTGCTTTTAATTATTTTATTTCAAATGCATAAATACCAGGGGCTCTTTAAGGGGTTTGGCCCCTCACTGACAGGGCCCCTTCCTGGAAGAGGGCTCCAGGGCGGTTGCCTACTTTGCCTGTGTGATAAGTCAACCCCTGGATATGAACCAAGTGCCTTTTCCTGGTTTTAAAGGCTACATTAGACTGCAGTGAAATACAAGACTGGTATAAGATGGATGAAAGGAGATATTTCCTATCTGCAGTTACTCTGAAAACAACTGTATCATTTTAACACCCACAACATTTCATTTCTGTTTGGATTTAGAAGGCATTTTTGTATTGAATTAAATTGTAGGTGGTTAGTTGCTGTATCTGCACTGAGATTCACAAACACATTGAAATTTAAAGCTGATCAATATCTGTTAACAAGCAATTTAAATATTGTATTTTGTGATAAAGTTACATGACATAAGTTAATATCAATGTGTTCTCAATCTGCTAGTTTAAAGCTGGGTTAATTAATTCATTAAAAAAACACATTTGTTTTCTGGACAGCTTCAGTGAAAGAAGAAAAGGACGGATATTTATCCTGCTGCCAGCTTTGAAGTTTCCGTAGAGTCTGAAATATGGGGCTCCATATTCGCTTCTTATTTAACCTTCCAGTCAGCCGCTGTGTTTCCAGTAAGCTGTTCTCTCATTGGTTCTCTGGCTTCTGCCGTCTGCTCAGTTGTTTATCAGCATGTTTGAGAAGACGGCTGTGAATACAACACATGCACAACCTGGTAGAATAAAGTCAACAACTTGGAATAATGTTTTACCGCACATCTGATGCCAAAGAGATTTTTCACATCTCTTCCCCCTCTTAATCTTAATGTAGCACATAAAAAGAGGAGTAATCTATTGGCAGTTAGTTTGAAATTGTTTTTGGGGCATTTTTTGTTTCTGTTTTTATGAATTATGAATCACTGTCAACATTCCTGCCTTGTTTTTAGGCCACTGTGCTTCTGTACAACATTTGGTACCGTTGAAATACTTTTAGGGAAGACAGACGTGTTAATGTCAGATTCAACATTAAAATATTCACTTTTTTATAGTCTAGCCTAAAACCAGCCTTCAGCATTGAAAAGTGTTATTTCTAAAACTCTGTAAAAACAGGGCTAGCTGATAAAAAGTGTTTGTCTTGATGGGGAACCTGCTGGATATAACACCTGCTCTGGCAACCGTCCTATTTTGAATAAGTTTGGTTATTCCAGGGTTTGACTGTTCAGATCTGGCTTTGTTTCAAGGACACTTCTGTTTTTGCAGTAGCGAGTGATTCATCTAACACACGCTGGCTTCTTGATTTGCTCCTGAGCCACTAAAGGCATCGAAGTAGATAGTGGTGAATAAAAAGGAACAGAAAGCAATTCATTCTTGCAGTCACCATAGAGATAGATACTTTTGAAGCAGACAAGCAGTTTGTTTTAGAATAACAAAGACAGATAAGAAAAGGCCCTTGGGAAGAGATGAAGGACAGAGATGTTAATTAAAACAACATGGTGACTGCAGTCACACAGCTATGAAATGGGGGTGCTGATGCTCCAAACCCTATTCTGTAGAAAATGTAAAGTCTGTTGTTGTCTTTTTCATTCAGAACTGGAGGCCAGAGCAGCTTCCTTGGTGGAGCAAATGCATACTGTGTCTCAGCCAGGAATTGCTGATGTGCAACACACTGGTTCAAGTAGCAAAGCATGAATCAACATAAACGCCTGGAAGGTCTGGATCATAATTTGTTTTTGTCCCCACCAAAGCAATCCAAGTCATTTTACTGCAGGCATTGGTCAGTACTGAGTTCCAGTTTTAATATTTGAGTTAAAATATTAAAATCACTTTTACATATCGTCACCTTCTTAAAATAATTGCCTAAGTCATTTTTTTTCAAAAATGATTTTTTTGCCTAAATCATC
>JAUZNJ010028816.1:0-15826 GCA_034780135.1 Jordanella pulchra | reverse complement strand
CAAACTGGCTGCTCAAACAAACATAACTGACCTCCATAATGAAATGACACACAGGGGTTTATATACTGGCTGATCAGACCAATAAAGACACAATAGGGTAACTAAACAGAATACATTTACAAATAATACAAAACAAACCACAGTACAGCCAAGTTGGGCTGAACTAAAGACCCGAAAATGAAACTCAAAAAAGTATTAAACTTTAAACCCTACCATTTGCTTAAATACCAAACTTATCTAAACAAAGAAACCACAAATTCCCCCTGCCAGCAAGAATCAGTGGTGCAGTCCAATCAGCATTGAAGCCTGCTGAGCCCTGGCCTCCATCCATTGTCTGGCAACTCCAAGGCAGGTAAGTACCGGCAGGAAAAACAGACAGTTGATCTGAAGCAAACAAATTAACTTTAAGTTGATATTAAATACACACGGTAACTAAATGTGTGTGCTGACAAATAGAACAAATGTATCCAAAGGTTTTTTATTGAAACTAAAGTGTTGTGTTTCTATGAAAAAAATTAATTGTGCATGCAAGGAGTTACCAACAAAGGAGGGAGACCATGGATTGGGCCCTCACAACCACAATGTTAATGTTTATCTTTAGTGGAACGAAGGACGGTAGGACTTACTGGAGCTGGAAGTGGGACTGCTGGGTAAAGAGGAACATGGAGGTATTCTTGCAGACGGGGGAAGATTGGATGACCTGCTGGAGGCGAAAAACAGCTGGACAGAGGGGTGTTTCAGAACATGACTGGGTAAAGCAGTCGGACACCTGGGGAACACAAAGAAGAATACATGTTTCCAATCATCAAAAAAACGTTTATTATTAGTCAAAGCTCATCTGTGTAAAAATGGTTTTATTCATCACAAAAAAAACAGCAAACATAAAAAAGATGCAAAGTGATTTGCTTTTGTCTTCCTTCATCAATATGCAGATTGTAAACTGTCCAAGTTCATAGGTGGAGGATATGCAAACGTAAACCTTTACCAAGTGCCAAATCAAAAACTTAACTACGGCTGCAGTTTTTGTGTCTTTTTCTGTAGTTCTGCTGCAAAATGTCACGCAAAAAAAAAAATAAAAAATATATATATAGATATATATATATATATATCTATATAGATATATATATATATCTGCAGTCTTTGCCACAAAGGAGGCATGTAAACAAGTTTAGACTGCTGAAAATCCCAATTATAGAGCAATTTTAGAGCAATGAATTCTACACTGACCAGCACAGATTAATGCAGAGAGACGGTGGACAATATTTAAATAAACCAAAATAAAGAAAAAGACTGAAATTAAATATTGTGGCATGTTTATGAAAAAATAAGAAATAGGATACCAGAAAATTTGTGATAGAAAACCAGGTGAAGTATAAATATTATTTTGTTGTTTTTTTATTTAATTATCATTACTCAATCTCCATGGCTCTTAACCTCATCTTTCTTTATATCCATTCTCAAACTGCTAGTAGATCACAAAATTTGCTCATCTAAGTGAACCGAACCACATTGGTTTGCACATCTTAACATTTGTGCAGGAATCTTTGTAGATCCTCAGATATGCCCACTTAATGCATTTCAACATGGAGAGACTCACATTGAGAAAAGCTGCAATTAGAAAAGTTTTATTGACATAAATGAACTAAGTGGTTTGTCGCTCGGGCTCTTGCAGAAGACTTAAGAGCATTTCTGTTTCATAGTTACCTGGTGTCAACCTCTAGGGACTGAGGGAGAAATTTCTCCAGATCATCCTCAGGAAAAACCTGTGAAAGCTAACAGGGGGACATTCAGATGATGATTCATGATTCAATACAAAATGGCCCACAATGTACTGAACAGTCTCACCCTACACTTATGATACTGAGCTTTTGGAAAAAAATAAAAAATAAAAAACTGAATTCAAATAACCCTGAAGGCACAAAAAAATCCCTAAAAAAAAAAAAAAAAAGCAGTTCAGTAGCACAGCATTGCATCCGCTTATTCCCCTCCTTATTGTTGCATTTAGTTAATTTAATAGGATTCTCTTGACTGTAAATATTACTTTAAGTTTATTCTTTAATAATCCTTGATATTCTTCCCAGCTCACTGACATATTTTCATAAATTCTTTTTCACAAATTATAATCAGATATTAATCAACCTTGTGTAAAAGCTGGTTACACATCTACGTCTCGAATGGCACCAAAAGCCTTTAACTGCCATCTGAACCTTGACAAAAAACAGATTATCACCTGGGATAATAGTTCTGTCACCTCCTTTTGAGTTCTGACAACAGAAGATGTGAAAGTGTCGGACCAGCCCACCTAGAGAAGCAGAGGAGAGAAAGAATCACAGCAATGGTTGAATGACCCAGACAGGCTAACGTTGATTAAACAAAGACATGTTATTGGTGCTCGTTTACCTCAAACACATATTCGCTGCCGTTCTCGGACTTGTGTGTCACTCTCCTCAGCACCACCCGTTCGATCACAACTGAAAGAAGCAAACTTCAGTTCAAAGATCTCACTAAAGATTCACAAAGCCATCTGCAAACATTAGAAGTTCATGAAACTGCTCCATCTGTCATCCTGCCCATCATCACTGCAAACGAGAAGAGCCAATCCCTGATGTAATGCTTCCCTTACCTTAAACCTGTTACTGTCCCACTACAACTGCACAAGTTCTACAAATCCTCGCTAAATAAAACCTTTAATATCTTAATGAGAAAATAACAACTTTGCAATCAATACAATGAAATTAATTCTAGAATTAAAGAGGGTAAAACCATGAATCTTTGTGTGTGGGACTCCACTAACAATAGGATCATTTGCACATTTTCATTTATCTTTGCCATTTATATAAATGCATACCTGCTTCAGTTTGATCTGTGTCACTGAATGGAAAGTGAGTACAAGTAGAAGCATGGGTGTGGGTTCAGACATGTACAGCTACACAGGCCTAATTTGACATTGGGCGTGAAGGGACAAGACGGGGATGAAGGAGATGTACACCGCTCTCTGGCTGCCCATAGGGAGGCAGCTGTGGAGGTTGTCTAAATCCATTTACACCAACAAACTGTCAGATTGTGTGTTTAGCACAAGCTGCTGACTCTCACCCATCTACTGATTTTACTAGTTCACAGCAGCAGTTACTGCAGAGAGACAGAAATATACAATGGCTCCCAATCTGCTGCCATAGAAACGATGCTGAACACAGAAACAACACCTGCAACATAGACCTTGCATCGCTCTCATGTTTATACCCTGAAGGCTGGCGTTGTATGTTGGGGACAGTTATGCAGAGATACCAGAGGTGACATAGCTGAGTGTTGTGTTACAGATGGGCCTTATGAGCTGCTCAGCAGGTCACTGATTCCTAAAGGCTGATAATGGAAGGCATCCCTGTTGATCGTTCTGGCTTCAAAAAACCTAACTTGCGAGTAACAGGTGGAAATGAGAGGAGGGACCCTGCTGATGGTACAAAATGTTGCGAAATAAAGCCCCTGTCCTCACACACGAGGTGAACCACAAAAACAACTGCTCTGGAGCTTTAAAAAAGTGAACAAGAGTTTAATCCAAATCAAAACAACAAAAACACCCAGAAGGCATGCCTACAAATAAAAAGTATAAACAACAAAACTAGAAAAGTTTGAAAAAAGCCTGAGCAAAGGCGCTGTAATCCAGTCAGAACAAAATATTAAGCAGCTACTGTGCATGCTATTTAGTAGAACATGGATGTTGTTTAGCTCAGCATGTGGGACAAAAGTAAAGGGCCAGCTCAGACTAACGTGATGTGGTGAAAACATAAATAACTAGAAAAGCACTCGGCGAGCACAGACCTACGCCAAGCAGCAAATTTTGTACATTTTGGGACTTACAGCTATAGCTAAAACTCGCACGTGATCTGGATCATTACCTAATTTAAATGAATTGTCCCTTGGTATAACGCAACCCTCTGTTGAAAAAATCTGTTTATAATTTTTAATTTGATCCTGTTAACAATACAAAAAAGTTCCCTTTTCTTGCGTTTTTGTCTCCAGTAAAATACCACCGGACTTTCTGAGTCCAATCCTGAGGCTGTCAATAGTCACTGCTGCCCCCCTCTGGTTTAGAGGGGAACTGCTTGTTCTGCCAAATATCCCGAAAATACTAGAGAATCCTTAAAAAAAAAAACACCTGCACCTGCAGAAGTAATAAGAAAACTCTTCATTTTTTATCATGAAAAATCAATGATTTCGTTTAAGTTGTTTAGATGCTGGAGATCCACTTCATTGATGAGGTTTTAGCTTATTTTTTCCCTGAAAACCAAATTCTTAGTCATGGTATTTTCCCTGGAAAGAACCTGAAGGAAGCCTTGTCCCTTGAATGAAAACTCAATCCCACACTTGGACTGCATCAGGCTGCACAAGATAACACTGCCTGTATCACTGTACTGTCAGTGTGTACAATATTAATGCCATAAAATAACACGGTGTAACTGTTGGCTGATGTATTCAGAGTTTCGAGTTAAGAGGCATCTAGCAGCGAGCGGTTCATGCCCACACCTGACACAGATTACAGTTTTCATGGGGCTAAAGGTCACAGAGTGTTGAAAGCACAGGTAAAGATAGGAGGAGTTAGGAATATGTGGATTCATCACAACTGAAATTTTCTCCATTTAATTGACCCTAAATATCATCATCAGATGATTTTCAAATATCTTGTGGCTCTAACCATAATTTATGGGAGCTCCAGGCAAATTCTAACAAAAGAAATTATTTCTTTTTTGTTAGAAGGAAACTATTCTGAAGCCTAATTAATAATCAAATGTGACCTGAAATTTGGAAATGACATTTGTGTCAATGCTCTTTTTGTGAACTCACGTCTCAAACAAGCAAAAGCGATAAAAGAAAACTTCCACTAAACATGCAAAAATATCCCCAGTTTCAAAAAATACTATCAACCTTTAAATGAAACAGGAAAATGACTTTATCTAATTCGTAGTTTAAAAAATATAAGTAATCTTTTTCTATTATTTACATTTCTTGGGTTTGATTAAATTCATTTCTACAGAGGAATTAATTAAACAATGTGTCCTTCAATGATATGAAAAGTGTGCATATTTAAACTCAGTAATGACCGAGAACACACAGGAAATTTTCTTAATCAAATGGCATGTAGAGCAAATATCTAGGCAGATTTAACCTTTGACATTCAAAAGCTCTGAATATTGAACAACTGAAGTGGATTTGAAGGTTCTGCCACATTTGTTGCTTTAAAAACCCAAACCCTTCACACCTAACCCTGGAGGCAGCATTCTTTCAGCTCCGCTCCTGTGTTCAGATACGCCAGCGTGTTGCAGCTTGTTCTAAAGGTCTCCACTAAACATACTTTTAAAGAAGCATTACAGCTGCTCACCCTTTCCTGTTTTCTCCTGGTGGCTCCTGGTTGAGGTATCCTGGGTCTGCTGATGAGTTGGTGGCGGAGAACAGGGTTCTGGACAGAGAGACGAGAGCTCTTCATGTCCTAATGCTGCACCAGAGGGTGATCCTGACCCCGCTGAGGATTCTGTCGTCTGGTTCTGGGGTTGTGGGTTCTGGAGAACATATGGGAGATGAGAGATAATCAGCATGGAGAAGAATCTTCAGCAAATATCAGGTGTTTTTAGTGACAGTGCTGGAAATAAAACAGCTAAAATGTTTAACACATTTTCAGTAACACCAAATCAAAGAATGTAGATGGACTTAAAACTCAAAGGTTCTGCGTAGCACTTTAAAATTATGATGTCTATCTTATTGTTTTCCTCAGTTTAAAAAAAACAGCTTTGTTGATGTGTTTTTATAAGAATAACAAGATCATTTTGTTAAATTAAATTTCTTCCTTTTAGAGATGTAAAAATATCAGAGTAGACTTTGACTCTTTAATGTAAAGAGCTGAATATTTAATGACCATACATCCAGCAAAGTCAAACTAAAAGCATCACTGACAACTGCATCCAAACAAACAACGCTTCAGAGGAAGGAAGTCACTAGACTGTGGGAGATGCTGGGAGTCACTAATTAATCCTAGACTTCTCATTAGCCAAGGCTGTAACGTTTGTTTGCTGCAAAACATTAAAAATAAATCACATCCCGAAGAAAGGCTGCACATTTCTGTAGAGATCATCTGCTCCTGTATGTCAGGTAAGGAACAGGAACCGACAGCATTCGCAGGGATGTCCCGATAAAACTTTTTATTTCCAATATGATAACGATATTGCCGTTTTTAAAATCGATCGATACCAACATGTAAAATGTTTGAGTAATATTACTAAAACAGGGGGGGGGAAAGTCGACAGCAAAAGATACGAAAACAACTGATCTACGTGAAATCAATCAATGACTTGTAGAAACTGTAACAGAAGCAGAGTGTTTTTATCAGTAAGAAAATATCGGAGATTTGACATGCCGGCCAATAAAATCTCATATAATTTTTGGCTACTATCGTACAGATATCCAATAGTAATATCAGATCAGGGACATTGCTAGCATTCAGTTCCTCTGCAGATGATTCCCTCTTCCTGCACGGTTGCTGGTTCAAACCTCAGACTGTCCCTCTGAATCTCTGAGCAAAACCCTTAACTCCACGACACCCCCTGGGCGCTCCAAGCTGCTCCCTTACTTAGATGCTTTTTAATTCATGATTCCATATTTCTCCTTTTAGTTGATCAGTAAAAAGATGCATCACTAATTAAATACATTTTTTCTAAGTTCTGTTTTACAAAGTCAAGAGGTTCAAGTTTTTAAATAAATCAGCTTTGACTTACAACTATTGGTTTTGCCTTCATCAAAGTAAAACGACTGACTGAAGATCATCAAACAGTAGAGCCAAAGATTTGCCAAAGGTTTTACAGCTAATGAGGCAAAATGTATTCGACGTGTAAAAAAATAGAAGAAAATACTTCACAAAATGAACTTGATGAAAAGGAAGAATGTAAAATGTGTGTTTATGGCTTTTTGAGTTGCTTCTAAAAGGAGAAATAAGATTTATGGGAGAAATTAGTGCAGAGGAAAATAGCTGCAGATTTTTTCTACTCAGTTTGTTGGTTGTAAGTTGGAGTTAATGCACAGTTGCCAAAAGCTAAATATTAACATGTGGCAAACTGGCACAAAAAGCTGTCTCCAATACAAATAACAGTCCTCAAACTCAAATGGTTATAAAATTTTACCCAGGTCGAATCAAAGATCATTATTGAGTCAGGGTGGGAAAAAAACAAAGAGTTTTTAAGAAAGAAAACATTAAAACAACTAGTTGAAGAGTTATAGTTTTTCCTTCAAACTTCTTGAGAAATCCTAATAAAAATGCTGAATCCTCAGATATGAACTCTGCTGCTCTGCTTCAAGGGAAAAGCCCAGATACAGTACGAGCTGTTAGCTGAAGTCATCCAGCCCGTAGATCTGAAAGCAATTAAGTGTGCTACCGCCACATCCGCATGTTACTGAGCCAGCATGCCAACTGCGCTCTGCCTGCAGACTGAAAGGCTGAATTTAAAGGTAAAGCATTAGCCTGAATCAGGGAAACATCAAGTAGAAGTCAGATTCAAAACAAAAACTCCACTAATAAAGGCCGAAGTTTGCTGAAAATTCTGCCTCCTCTTTCCTCTCATTTAAAGTCAGTTGTATCCTACTGTTAAATCACACACAGGCTTTGTTTTTATAGACTTATAAAGCAAACACACAATAATGGGGCGATTATGCAGGTTTCTACTGGTCTAGTAATGTTGTAATGTATTACATATGCTCCATTCAACCACTCCATTGTTCTCGCATAATAAAAAAAAAGAAAGTGCAACCGTTTTCTCTATGGAGTCACAGCACCCAGCTGCTTTGTGTTAGAAAATATGACTAAATAAGAGTAGATAGATACCAGTTATGAGAATGGATCGATGACATGATACAAGATTCACCAAGATAACAAAAGCAGAACAGAATAAATAAGCCTCCACATGAATTAAAGGGGGAAAAGCAGCAGCCAGAAGCCACTGAAGAAAGGTGAGTTTTCAGGGCAAAACTAAAATAGAAGAGGCCTGACTAATGTTCAACAGCAGTGAATTCCAAAGCCTTGGAGCAGCCACAGAAAAAGCTATGTCCCCTCCAGAGTAGTACATCTTCTCTGAATTTTCAAAAAAGAAAAAAAGAAAAAAAATGGTTACAGAGGCTAGAATATGAAAGATTAAGATTCATCAACTCTCAACTCTAGAGAGAAATGTGTCAGAATCTTTGTGTAAGAAACCTGACATCAATACCATGTTTCTCAAAGTCTTTCTCTGACTGGCTGATCTCGCCCTGCTGATGTCTCCTTTCCTGGAAGCAAAAGATGAAGAAGAGAGCCACTAAATAAATCAGGGATGCACTGATTTGGATTTTGGGAGCGGATCGCTGATCACACTATGAAATCCATACATTTTTCAACTGCTCTCTCGTGTACATTGACATTATGAGGCTTCAGCTCAACCTGGAAGACTCTTATCAGCTTCGCCTCAATCACTTACAAGGTCCCACAGTGAACTCCAGCCAATTAACTTGGGACACACATCCTTCAAAGCTAATCATCTTCCTCTAGCTCCTGGTTTCACCTCCCTCCACCACGGTAGCAAACTTTCACCCACCTCCACCCCATCTCCTCCCTCATTGTCAAGACTATTCTAATTCCCATGGGGAGAAGACGACTCTAATCCTTTTACTAGGTTACTCATCCAAGTGAATGTTGATCAAAGTACCAAAGAACTTATTTCATCTATGTCAATGTCTCCTTCCATCTCCTTACTGAGTCTGGTTCTGCTGGAGGTCTCTTCCTGTTAAAACTGAGTTTTCCTCTCCACTGTCGCTACATGCATGTTTGGTGTAAGGGAGTCAATGAGCCTCAGGGAGTCAATGAGTCCTTGCCGGATGAAACAGGAATGGTCTTTAGATGTTGTGGGTGGATTTTAGAAAAGCTGTTTTAATTGAGCCCTAGAAGAACTGTTCCATGGTCTTTCCTTCAGCGCAGATGATCAGCTGTCACCTGTTCCGTCACTTTGTCTGATCCCAGCCGTTCTTCCACTTCCAGCAGTTTGCCTCTATTTCTTGCATCTGTAGCCTCTCCCAGCCCTGGCATTGTTTCCCTGATGGTCTACTCTGATCTACCATGGTGCTCCTCCACTCTCCTCTTTGGCACACTGTCCTCCGATCTACAGCTGTGGTTCCTTAGGTCCAGAGGGGGGCATGACTGGCTGCCTCGTCCCAGGTATGGCTCTCTCTCTCTCTCTCTTTCTCTGTATGTTCCCACACCGATTCCCCGCTGCTTCTGTCTGAGCTCAAAATGCTGTCTCCCCTTGCCTCTGTTGTCCAGGTGAATCTTCCCTGTATTTTGGGCACCATGACCAAAACAAACATAGACCAAACGCAGGAGAAAGATGCATGTCCACTCAGAGAAATAACGCCACGACCAATCACGTGAACATTGGATGATTAATGAGCACTGCCAATTGACCACAATATTCACTAAAACAAAACTCCCAAAACTTTAGAGAGGCAAAATAAAAGGTGCGGCGATGTTAAGTCTAAATCATTTTTAATAAGGTTTCTGCAAAACTTTTAGCTTGTTTTTTCTCCTTCCTTACAAACAGTTGTAGATATCAGTTATTTCTTCAAGAAAAGTCCTTAATAAATCTACTTTGGTTAATGGGTCCAAAGAGATTAACTACCAAAGCGTTTGACAAACTGGGCCAGAATCAACAGTGTTCCTGTTTTCTGTGGCCTTCCAGCAAGATATGCAGCCATCAGGGCAGAGATTTCCACATCAGTTCAGCTGAGAGACGTTTCTGTGGAAATCACATCTGGAGTTCTCCAGCCAGTCTTGTAAGTGGGCCAACAGCCCTGATATTGGACCGGGGTGTGGGCCTCTCTCCCAGTTCTGTAGCTGAAATTGAAAGTGGTTCCTACACTTTGAATTTATTCTTCCTTTACCTGTCATGGATTCAAGAGGAAGTCAAACAAGGCGGTGAATCCCTTAGCCTAAACTCCTGAGAGGCTATTGAAGTCTTGATAAATGGGAGAAAATCAGTCAAATTACTCTTTAATTGATTTCAAGTCTATGACCTTTTATACTAACAGGTAGTTAGTCGGGAAAATGGTTTGATCGCATAAAAAAAAAAAAAACACAATGACTCACAGGCAAAGTAGAAATGCATCCTTAAAACTCTTAATTCAGTTAGTCGTCTGATATATAAATGTGCATTGGTATATAGTCTAAGGTAGCTCGTTGTAAGATGTAAACTCTTAAGTCATCTGCAGGACAATGATCCCCCCCAAATAAAGCTGTATCTATACAAGAAACTGACTACAGGTGATGACAAGAACATAATCAAGGAATTAATTAATCGTACTGCAGAAGCGTCTGCAAACCTTCATGAACTGAAGCATCGTTCATTGAGGTTGTTCTTTGTTCTTCCCCAAAAAAGTGACTGACTGGTGAGGTCATAGAAATAATTGCATGATTACTCATCTAAACAGGATGTGCGTAACATCAGGACTTCTCCCTTTGACTGTTTTTATTTAACAGCAAAAAGTTAAAAGAGTGTAGTTTCAAATGTTAAGAAATCTCTTCCTTTGGGTAACCTTACTATGAAGGAACATTTCTGTATACAAATAATAAGATAGGAGAAACAATGCATTACTTTTATCATAAAGGAGACATGATCTTACAGGATGAATGCAAGTTGAAAGTTCTTTTTGTATCCATTTCTTTTTTAAATTTATACTTTGCAAATTATTTTTAAAACAATTTAAAGAAACTAAAGCAACAAATCATACTAGTTTCTTTCCATTTTCTGAATACTGTGACTCAGACAGACAAGCACCTTTAAAGCCTTCCACTTTCTTGCAGCAAACAAAAAGCTGTATTTTCTATGGATAATCTGTAATATGTGACATTTCTGGATTTAAATAGAACCCCGTCGGTGGCTTCAGAGCACAGAGAGATGGAGAGACAGCCAAAGAGTGAGCATTTATAACTTCCTGAGGATTCACTGGAGACTCACACACACCACAGAGGGTTGATTTCAGCACTGAGAAATGTGCTGACCTGCACTAAGCAGGAGCCAAGGGCAACAAAACACTAAATACAAACGCTCCTCTGAGCTGGGTACTTTCCCTCCACTGCTCCTGCCTGCTTTGGAGGCAGTACAGGCCGTAAACGTGTGTGTTTCTGTCTGCATCAAGTTAAGAAACACATATTAAAAGTTTTGCCTTTGAACTTTCCCTTTTATTCATTGTTTTTCAACTTGTTTCTTTGACCCTCTGCCGGAAGATCCAAAGAGTTAAAGGAGCAGTTCAGTTTCCTGTACGATCTGGAAATCCCCTCCTGTGCTCCGGCTATGTTCTCCATCTCTCATAACATCCCTGCTGGAAGCTCACAACTTCTGTAAACTATAGCGTGTGTTCGACTATTATCAACTGCGAAATTTGCTGTTTTATGGCTGACTAATTAAATCAGATTTTTTTTTTATAGCAACAATACATTTAGGAAAATAACAGCATATTTAAAGTGCTAACAGATAACAGGTGTTTACTACGAGCTCACATTGTGACCCTATAAAAAAAACTGATGTTTTTGCACTTTGATCATTTTTGTTAAACCACTTTTCCCAGTTTGTTTAAATGCAGACCAAATTGTGAGTGTTCCTCCTTCTTTCCTTCTCCAAAATAACTCCCCAGGGGGACCTCAAGCAGCTGATGGGTCATGCATCATCATGGGCCAGCAGTTAGGGCTGCACTGGTTGATTATTTTACTAATCCATTTATCTATTTAATTATCTTTTCCAACAGCTGGAAAATCAGACAGAAATAAATTAATAAATTAAGATTTCTAAATGAAAAAACACTTAGAACAGATTTTTTTTTTTAGATCAATGCCGATACCTATTATTTTAACATGAAACTAATCCATCTCTGATGTGTGCTGCTGATTTTTTTTGAGCTGATTCTTGGAGCCGATATTGCTTTCTCTTCCTCCATTTCCATGGTCAAAAAAAATACAAAAACCACAATAAGAACAAGATGCAAGTCGCAGTTTCAACAAAACAAGAATTTAGCAAACAGAGGGAGTGGCAAAGCATAAGCTCTACCTGATCTCAAGGCATACCATTTGAATGCACAGATGAATCGATGAAAACATGCATGAATTGGCCGATAAAGGCTAATATTGGCCAAAAATATCGGCCAGCTGATGTATCTACCTACCTCTGTTCATTTAAAATGAATACGCTTTATTGCACAGTTTAAATGAATTGTAAATGGCAAAAAAATACTCTATTTATTAATATATGAATAAAACTATTCAGCCCTTAATTGCAAAATTGTATGTATTCTGTCCTTCTCAATGTTTATTGTTTATATCTTTTAAGTTTTGTCTTAGTGTTCAATGTGTGTGATAAATGTGGGGATTTACTGTCAGAAAGGTAATATATTATACATAAATATGTTATTAATTATCATCTATGAACTGAAATTCTCAGTCTTTGATTTGTGGACTTAGAAATTGCCATTTAAAATTACACAGGAGTGGGTTTTTCCATCATCTTTTTAAGGTGTTTTAAGTTAATTGTATGAGGCAAGACGTGGATTGTTTTTTTTGTTTTTTAACGCATTTTCATGCACTCATGAAAATGCTTTTGATGTTGAAACACTGTGCTGCAAGTATTTTTGTGCATTGTTAATACATGAGGCCCCAGAACGGGGCTTGCAGTAGAAACCTTGCAGGAACGGCTATTTAGACCCACAATTATTAGACTCGCATATAAAGAGGGTGCATTTCTCTCCCTTTAAAGAGATTAATATTTCTGAGCAACATAAGTCAAAATGGCGCCATTTGCTCACATTTGCTTGTTCCATTTAAAAGCTGTGCTCCTGCATTTTACACAACCTAAAGGTCCATAAAGGACACATCCACAACCCCAAGATAGGTCAAGATATTGTAATCTAGCCTTAATATAAACATGAACCACTTTTCCAACAAACAGTTTTTTGTTTTGTTTTTTTGATTTTCAATAATCAAACTATAGCCTCCAGTTTACAGCTGACTGCAGTTTTTCTATAGGCCCACATGCATAAACTAATAGTATAATTTATTTAATGAAAGAAAAATCCACAATGGTCATAAAAATAATTTCAATATTATAAAACTAAATAAATAAAACTTCAATAAAAATGAACAAATGAAAGCCAGACACTGCTTTCCAACCACGCTTCAATAAAACATAAACTCATCAAACAGATACCAGATCGAGCAAAGCAGTCCCAGAACATAAGAGAGCTTCCTCCATGTTTCACAGTACCGGTAGTTAAAGTGTTTTTTTTTTTTCTTGATATCCTTCATTTTTCCATCTGTGAACATAGAGCTGATGTGCCTGGGCTAAAAGGTCCACTGTTCTCTCATCTGTCCATTGGATATTCTTCCAGAAACTCTACATGGAGTTTGGTTAATTTCACTCTGGCTTTTAAACACAAATGTCCTCCTTGGGTCATCTCCTATAAAGTCAACTTTGGCTTAAACAACAACAGATGGTAAGATCTGATATTAAAGTTCCTTGAGTTTGAAGCTCACTTTTAATCTCTTGAAAAGTTTTTCTAGGCTCTTTTCTAACCATTTCTATCATCCGTCTCTGTGTTTTGTCATCTATTTTCCTCCCACGGCCACGTAACTTGGCTAAAGTCCCATGGATCGTACATTTTTGAATAATATGTTCAACTGTAGACACAGCATCATCAAGCTACTTAGACATGGTCTTATAGCCTTTATTATTTACAATTTTCTTTCAAATGTCCTGAGATACTCTGTCCTTTGGTTCTTCTACGCTAGGTTGAGTGTTGTACACAGCAAGTCACCAAACATCTTGGTATCCTACTATATGAATACCCTGTATATCGCCTCACTGACTGACTACAAGAATGTAGACACCTGGGATGCTAGTTAATGGAGAAGCGCCCCTCTGTTCACATCATTTTCACTCCTTTCTAAGGATACTATCCTTGAAGCGTGGTCTAAAAACAAAGGTCTGGCTTTCATATGTTAATTTGAATAGATTTATTTTGTCTATGATCACTTTTGTCAGATTTAAGATATTTATACGATCATTTTTTTCTTTCATTAAACAAGGAGAACCAGCAGTATTGTCCACATGTGCAGCTTGCCTTTATTTAGAGCCCTCTGTGTTTATCAGCAGGCGGTATAATAAATCCTGTCAACACAACAACATCTACATGAATTATTCATTCAGTATGAGTAGTTTAATATTTGATCAAATAAAATGACTAAAGACTTTTACTTTATTGGCTGACATTTTGCCAGGATTCCCAAAGGTCACATGATTCTCTAGGGATTGAGTTACTAAAGTTAAAAAGATTGATTTACTTAAGATAAAAGTTACTAGGAGCAGACAGAAGCTGGAACTAGGATTGATTTATCTAATCAATGTACAAACAAAAGTGTTTATCAATAGATTTGATGTAAGTTTTTAGTATATGAGAGCTTTAAGTCCTCTTTCGCTCTCCCTTCACCCGTCTCCTCATTGTTAACCAAAGTTAACACATATAGCTTTTTTAGCAGGCTAGACAAGGAGTCAAATGGTCTCTTCATCTGTTAAAATGGATGATAATCTAGAAAAATGTAAATAGGAGGCATAGATCCTAAGCATCTCCAAGTGAACAAATATCATATTAGCAGTAATAGAGACTATAATTCCATAAAACGTGCTAAATAAGAGGACAACTTGTGTATTACATGCATTATGACTACAGATGGCTATAGAAGAGCCGAAACCTCAACAACAGTTGCACTAATTAAACATAGTTATACAGTAATAAAAATAATAGCTATCAAAGAAAACACTTAAGAGAAAAACAATTGTTTTTTTTTCTAAAACTGCTCAGGTAGGACTAAAACTGTGCATAAATAACTTCCAAATATGCATAGAAACTTTAGCCTTTTTTTAGACCCTTTCGAAATACAAAATGAGTATAAGGTAATTTGGCTTCAGTTGTTTCGCATGATCTTTATCTGAATCCAAAGAATCTTTTATTTTCAAATGAAAGTGTTTCATCTCAAAGCAGCTTGAATATCTGACAATCTGAGGAGCAGATGCTACCTTATGCCAGCAGCGGGTTGGCAGGAAGGTGGTGCTGGTGTTGGGCAGTGTGGAGGCAGACTGAGGCAATGAGGCCTGCTGCATGACGACGGTCTGATGGTGACAGGGGTGATGAGGCTGAGCTGAGCAAACGGTATGTCCATCACTACTCGGCTTTGCTGCAGCTTCTCCTCCTCCTTTGTTTGCC
Organism: Jordanella pulchra; assembly: GCA_034780135.1. Lineage (NCBI taxonomy): Eukaryota > Metazoa > Chordata > Actinopteri > Cyprinodontiformes > Cyprinodontidae > Jordanella > Jordanella pulchra. The sequence goes on along the minus strand of JAUZNJ010028816.1, from coordinate 520 downwards.
TGGAAAAGGAAAAAAAAATATCCGAGCTTGAAACTGAAGGACAGAAATATGCAGGTTTCTTATAATTATTTTAAACTCTTCTTTACGCATGTTGAAATAATGCAATATAAAAATCATGCTTGAAATCAAAACTTTTATCTTGTCAATGCAAAAGCATAATGTTGACTTTTGATCAGATTTGAAAAGAAAAACAAAACATTTTGTTTGTGATCTTTCTCCCAATCAGCAAAGCTCAAATTAAAGGATTGCTTTGATGAGCTGGAAACTGATGAACCCCAGCGTAACCTTCCACAGTGGAGCCAGTGTTAGGTCACAGCTGTCTGAGAGGGTCCGGAGGAGAAAAGAAAGCTACTCTCCGAAACAAACACCTTCAGGTTAGACTGACATTTTAAGCTAGGGTTAGTAGTGGTAGGATATGCCGCGGGGCTGTTCCACTTTCAGTGCTACTGGTAGCACATAAAGAGGGGATGGAAAATGAAGGAAGACATCCCTCCAGAGGGTACAACTGTATAGGCATATT